>JANBPK010001040.1:0-197846 GCA_027579435.1 Candolleomyces eurysporus
ATACGTCTTAGCGTTGAAGGACGTGGTTGTTATTTGGGGGGTGGGGGTGGGGGTCTATCGTGGGCTAGTGCCACGTCAGTTAGGATATTGGGGGTGCTTTCGCCATGCAGGTGCATGGCTTTGTCTCGTGGGGTTGAGATTGCTGTTTAGCTAGTTGGGTGGGGTGGGGGGCGGTCTTTGAGGACCTCATAGCCTGCCTAAGAGGGGGTTCATTGCCTCCTCAGGGCGTNGAAAGGCCGCGCTCCTGTCCCACAAGCGTGGGAAACTTCCTGATGGTGGTGGTTCAGGTCTAAGGAGCCCCCCCCCCCTTCTTCCTCACATTTCACCTCCTTTCTTCATCGTTACCTTGAGAACGTCCCTGCTGACTCTATGTTATCCCTTCCTTGTCACCCAGTATTGCACTCTACAGCCTCCTTGTTTCTGTGGTCTTGTGTCCGAAGAGCTTAAAGGGAAGTGGCCTGTTGCCAAGTTCTTGGCGATCAAGTTGGTGGTCATGTTCATGTTTCATCAAATGTTTGTGGTGAGCGCCAATTCCTCTTGTTCTGCCAGCCTAACCTGCTTATCAATCTTCACCTTTACTTTCTGATTTCGTCGTTAATCCGATTCCTGACTTGTACCAATGGCTAATGCGGTGAACAGTTCCATTGGCTTGAAGGCCGTGTTATTCACGGTACGTCGCCCGTTCATTTGGTGACTTCATTTCTCAGTCTTAAACCTGTTCTAGAAACAACCTACTGGACCACTACTAACATTGCCAACAGGCTCAACGCACTCGCCATTTGTGTCGAGATGGTGTTCTTCGCTGCGCTGATGTTCTGGGCCTATACATGGAAGGAGTACAAGATCAAGGAGGGGGAGAAGCACACAAGTATATGGAAGCCACTGTGGGATTAAATCAATATGAGTATGTGTTTATCTCTAGTTTTTGTTCTACATCGTTTCCCTCATTTGGGGGTTTACTTGGCCAGGTGATGGTCCGCTCCCATTGTCTCGCTCTCGTTATGGTTCCATCCTGTTTTTTGCGTGGCGCATCTCATAGGTAGTTGCTGACTCAACATTCCTACAGTGGACTTCATCTGCGAAATTGGGTACTCCCTCCAATTCTTCTTCTGCAGAAAACGTCACCATGACAGTTCTACTGGCAGAGTACCACTCACAAAACTTCGTTCCACCGAAAGCCAAAATCGCCATTGTGGTGGAGGGCCGGGCGTAGGCCCACGTGTTGCTAAATCAAGCGGGTACAACACCTACAGCGGCTCTCCTACCCAACAACTGAGCTTCGCCCAGGCCTTTGGGTTGGAGCCTGTCGATCGGTCCTTTGCCCGCCCTTATTCCAACCACCAGTCGCCAGCGAATTCAAACAATAACGTTAATAGGACGTACGGTGCGGGCGAGGGTGGAGGAGCTGTGCCGTCGTTGAAGAAGTCTGCTCTGTATGGCCATGGGCAGTATATGGGGGGTGATAAAGAGGAGCGGGAAATATTGACACACGGGATGTCTCCGCTCGCTTCTTCCAAAGCAGACGACACTCTTCAAAAACAGCAGCAGCTACATCAGCAGCAAGGAAAGTATCACAGTCAGCAGACGACGTACATGGTCAGGGTGGAAGCGATGAGAGGGAAGACGTCAGAGGAGACGAGACCTTCGTCGGGCGAGGGCAAGGACAACGATGGGGGAGTGGATTTGGGGTATTATCAGAGTGCGTATGGCGGTGTGGAGGATGATAAGCAGCAGAATTCGTACCCTCCGCAACAACAGCAGCAGCAGGGGTATCCACCGCGGCAGCAGCAGGCATATCACCCACAACAGCTACAGCCGCATACACGAACATATCCTCTGCAAACCCAACAGCTGGCANTATAACCACCAGCAGCCTATACCCCCGTCGTTACAACCTCAACAACCTCAGTCTGTGTGGTCAAACCAGCAGCACCTCCAACCACCCCAAAACTACTACAATAGCAGCGGAGGTGCAGGCAGCGGTGGAGGGGGAGGACAGAGAGAGTTGTACGGCTCGTGGGCGGGTCCATGGGCAATTTAATGCAGGGCTTCTTTTCTTTCATGACTGTTTTTTTTGTTGGATTTTTTCTTTTTTTACTATGCACGCTCTTCCACACATATGTACGTGCTTGCTTTGTCTATGTTGGCATCAAACACTCTTTTTCTTTTTTCTTATTCTCTCATTTTTGCTTCATCTTCTTTAGTCTTGAGATAATCAATCGGTATGCTTTGATGACGCTGGTTGAGTTGGGTGTCATTGGTTAGGTGAGGTTCCACCAGCTCGCGGCTAGGTAAGTTTACAAGGTCATCAACTCTTCCACTTGTTTGGGAATTCGAACCTATACTGTTTACCCAAATCTTGAATGATCAAAGTCACAGCTGGTGAATTCGAAATCCTTCCAAGGACACCCCAGAGAGGCAGGTAGTCTATCAAACTTGGTCATGAGTGACACTGCTTGTGCATGGACATGGTGCTTGCCGTCTCTCATTATTGGCAGTTTATTGCATTTCCAGAACAGTGTAGTGTTAGTTAAGCATAGGCCAATACATGAATAGATAACTCAAACAGTCAGAATACAGNAAAACTTGGAAGATGGAACACAATACAATAACTAGGAAACACATCCAAAACAAAAGGAGGCAGACACAGGAACAAGGAGCTGAGAAGTAGAAAAGAAAAGATAGAAATGAGACACAGATGCAGGCAATGGATCCAGTCCATATATCAAAAAAATGCACAGGAAGTTGACAGGCCATGTTTAAATGCAGGGAGAAGTGTATACTGAGATGGAGTTGAGGCCTGATGTAATAAATAAGTCAGGGTATTGCAGGGAGAAAAATTGGCACTATTTCAGTGGGTAAAATGGCTACACACAGGAGGGTCATGCAAATTGGATGTGGGGTGTGCCAAGTGTCTTCATCATTCGGGGATTTCTTCAACTGTAAGCAACAGCATGAGTGAAAGGGAATAAAAAGCAAAGCAGGTGCTACACACATCTTGACTGGTCAGAGTGCAGGTCTGAAGTGGAAAAGTTGGGCCAACATTGTTGCCCTGAAGATTCTCCAAAATTGTACTAAGAAGTGAATGCACTGAATGGCAAGAAATTCAGGTTCATGAGGAAGCAGACTTACTCCCTATACAACAGATGAGCTGAATGGCAAGAAATTCAGGTTTGTGAGGAAGCTGACTTACTCGCTATACAACAGATGAGCTGAATGGCACGAAATTCAGCTTCATGAGGAAGCAGACTCACAAACTATACAACAGATGAGCTTAATGGCGAGAAATTCAGGTTTATGAGGAACCAGACTTACAAGCTATACAACAAATGATCTGAATGGCAAGAAATTCAGGTTCATAAGGAAAGCAAACTTACTTCCTATACAACAGATGAGCTGAATGGCAAAAAATTCAGGTTCATGAGCAAGCAGACTTACAGCCTATACAACAGATAAACTGAGTGGCAAGAAATTCAACCAAACAGACATACAGTCTATCCAGTCAAAATGTTCGCAGCCAAAATTATTTATATGCACATCCAAGGAAACATTGATACGCATAAATTTAAGCCACATTGTCGATTCCGTAGGGTCGATAAACCAGTGTTAAATCATCCAATATTCATCTATTAGTGTGAAAGACTTTGTGGGAAACTGCACATTGCACCCACTACGATTTCGCTGGTCCTCAGGTGACGGAAATGAATCACTTCCTGCCCTTCCTGGCTCGGACTGTCAATTTCGTAAGCTAGCCTGGATGGGAGCGTAAACCGAGTTTGACATCGTCGACTGCCACCTCGTTGCTTAGCACTTCCTCTGCTTTGGTTAAGATGAGATATATTTCGAAGCTACGCACCAAACAAGCCACCCTTGATCTAAATATGTCCCAAGTTTCGTCTTTCCACATTTTGGACATATGCCTATTTTTGCAAAGTCCTTCACATATTCCCGCTTCACCAACATGCTCATTACCAGCTCCTCCCCCACCAACGCATCACTCCAATCCCCAGCATCGACCAGCGTCCCGTCTAGACGCGCGATACAATACCGATTTTCGACGACCCGCTCCTCACCTACCTTTCCTTTGAAATGCTTGCTCAAGGCTATGTGAAGGTTCTGTAATGTCAACTTTGGTCAGACGCACGTGGCAAAAGGTTTGAAAACAAGACTGAAATCATCTCACCTGATACGTGCGGACAATCGACCAAGGGAGCGTGAAAGTTTCGCCCAGCGCGTCCGTGATGATCAGTGCGTTCGAGTTGCTGAAGCCCACAGCTTGAGGCAGTTTTCTTTGAAGAAGTTGAAGCGTCCGTAGCAGCTCTGCTTCCCGAGCTATGGCAAATGTGTGGCACTTTCACGTAGGAGCACAATCTACCACTGAAAGACGACTCACCTTCTGACCAGTTGTTATAGTTGACAACCTGGTTGCCTGCCACGTTATTGACCGTTACACTGCCAACAGCGGCATTGTTGCTATTTGACAATATCTGGACGCCGCCCGGTGCAGGCTCTAACGGTGGTGATAGCCTTATCAACCATTCTGTCACTGCAGACAAACGACTCACGCTCATCGCCACTGGGTGGATTACCAGCGTCCTTGCCCCATAGCAGCTTCAGAAAACCTCGGCGCAACAGCGAGAGAAAAGCCATGCCCAAGCTCTCGCTGTTTGGAGGTGAATTGCCAGCGTGATCCATGTCAAGATTCCGGCGGTTCAATGGCGGAGGGGAGGGAGGAGAGATATGTATTGCTTGGGGGAAACGTGGAAGCGAGAGCAGGTATTGCGACGAAGGGTGGGTTTCGAGCACGAGACAGCCTATAGGTGATAGTGATCTGCACAGCCGTTCGATAGATCGAGTAGTTGGGCGCTTATCGCACGATTCGGACGGCGAAAAGACTAATCGGATGTTCCAGAGTTTTGTTACTGTGTCCACGGGGACGAGAACGACTGACTTCTCTATTCGTTTTATTCTCTCGATCGTGTATACATACATCTTCATGTTCCCAATTAAGAGTCATGTGAAACACAGAAAAGGTATGCAAACCTCGATGTCATTCCACAGACATTGAGACTTCATGATGCCCCGGGGCAACATCCGGCGAGGTCTCCATGCATTGCATGGCTTGGCGCTCACCAAGCGCGAAAGCTAGTACGCGAATGGAAGGCCTTCCCGCCGGACGAAAGAGCCTGCGAGAAAGAGTCGACGTTAACAAAATGCGGTCAGAAAGGAAATTGCACTGGATTGAAAGGATCGTTGGCGAACAGGGCAAGTGAACTAGACCCGGATGATAGGAGCAATCAAGCAGATCTGAGCAATCGATAGCAAGAATATAAAGAGGAGAGTTTCAGTCCAGGAAGCACACATCGGAATCTCTAGGTATAACGGACCTTTATGCCACTCATACCATGATTCTATTCACGGATAGAAGCAATTATGATTCCATTTACGGATAGAAGCAAGAGAGGCGGCGGTGACATATTCAACAGTTCTGCTGTACGGAATCCACCAGGAATTCGTCAGTCGCCAAGAGAACTGCTCAAAAGAAGAGCTAAGTGTGATAGCCTTAGTATATATAGTCTGGGGAAAGCGGGAATGGTAGCAAGAAATAGCTAATATTAGATAACTGGATATGGCGTCCGCGAGTTTGAGCTCGGGCAAGTGACACTTCAAGTTCGATTAGCTAGCTACCTTTGGCACCGAACGCTGGCAGGGGCATGGCGGTTCAGCCCTCAGCATTGAACCCATTCAGGCTCAACCTGTTCATAGAGTCGACCGTTCCTGCAGTATGTAGCTTCCTTTGGACTTTGAATTTTTGAGGGTCATTCGCGGAGGCAGTGTAAATGCTGACGCGATCATCGCTCCAATCCGCAAGCCTAGAACGAACCCGGAGGGTCCAGAAGAGTCATATCTATGCATCAAAGCACGAGGTGGTGTGCCTCCCTCTCCTCCTGACTGCCATTGGAGGTTGAAGTTCAAATATTTGTGGCATGGGTCTTATCACGCTCCACATCCTTGATTTTTGTAGACGCCAATAGTGGAGAGATTGGTCCGACAGTTCGCACATAGCCAAGGTTGGCGGTTGGAACCAAGATATGAATTATTAACTGCGAAAGATCCTACATGCTGTACATGCTAACAAACGAATTTAGACATTAGCGACCTCTTCCACATCTCGAACTCGGCAGATCCCTAGAAAACGGTACTCTAATCTAGCTGACGTAGGTTAGTGTAAACGTCCAAAACCTAGGAAGTTGCATAATTTGGGAACTGATAGTATTCAATTCCATTCGACGAGTCATTTGGCTAGCTTGACACGAACTCCAACTTTGATCCGCTTGTCAATACTGCCAATCTTTATTATCGTCTTCCTGCAAGTGGCATCACGACCGCGAAAAGCAAGTTAAAACACATCTTAGAGTTATAGCAAATTAAATTACCCTCTGTTTGTCGGAGGCTTGTCGTCCCACTGGGTTCTGATTTAATAGTCGTTGTAGTCAGCCCTATCGAAAACTCCGTTGGACAAAAGGCATCTGGAAGACTTACTCAAAATTGGCATCGTCGAAAGTCAGATCGGGATCATGGTCGTTCAAGTAGCTCTCAGCTGTGACACCCATGGCTGCCAAATTCTATATCTGTAATTGTAGCGGTCAATTTAGGCTCACATATGCTTACTGAAAGGGATACTTACTCTGCTGCCTTCTGAGGACGCCTGGCGGGGTAAGGATTGGGTGGAAGCTGCGTTTGTGACACTGTCACGAATGCTGTCCTTTTATATGCCTTTCCCTTGAACTGCGTTATCACAGCACTGGGCGCCTCGTTTATTCCTGTCATCTGCGTACCCGTGGATACGTAGCTTGATACCACATGAAAGGTAGAACACGATGTTCATTAATTTGCAAGCCGATCGGTCACACTCTCCGAGTTGTTGGACAATACGGCACGCAGACATAGTCTCCTGTAGCTATAGCCAGACTGACGATTCTTGTGTTATTCAGCCTGCCTCTGAAGCCTACATTTGCAGGAAAAGGCAGTGTATGATCGCTCTTGTCCATTTGCGGCTTTGATCCGCCTCGATCAGGGATTCGCGCTTTACGCCATGGCCACAATTGTGCGCCTCCAAAAGCTGTGCCTATTCCTCATTCGTCTTGAGCGGGTCCTGGCATCGATGTCTTGAATCGATATGGCCTTCGACCTTATAAGGTCCACCTATCATCTTCCTTTGCTCTAACTTCCTCCGAATCTTATAGTCATCCAAAATATGTCGAGCTATCCCCCACCTGCTTACGGTTACCCAGGATATCCACCACCGGGCCAACCTCCCGTGGGGTATTACCAGTATCCTCCTTATCCCCCGCCGCCAGGCCAAGCTCCTGCGGGATATTCCCCGTACTATGGCGCTCCACCTCCAGCTGGAGTCCCTTCTGGCATCCCGGCCCCATACCCTCCATCAGCACCATACCACCCTTACTATGGCGCCCCGACAGTCCCACCAGTTCCAGCTCCGGAACCCGAATCTAAAAAAGAGGAGGATCATGATGGTACTGAGAAGGACTCGAAAGTAACGCTGCCAACCCCATCTTCCGACGCGAAGACGGGTTCCAAGCCGATGGTGAGCTATCTAGGAACGCTCGTCGTCGATCCCACCTCCCCCGCTGCGAAACCTGGAGCGCGCAAAGTACCCGGATACGATCCGAAACCGCACTATGACAAGCTGATGGACGAGGATACATCTGCTCTTGAAAGTGAGTATGCCCAACTTTGCCCGGGATACAATGAACTGACTGGTCTGTGCCACTCATGGCAGTGGCTCGCATCATTCTAATCATGACACTCGCGCAGAGAGATGCGTTCAAAGATTATTTCACTGAGACGTCTGGACACCAAATTGTGGATATCTTGGGTGGTCGTAACAAGTAAGTTTTTGCTCCGTTTCCCTTCAATCTTCCTGCTTAATGACAACATCTCTGACCGCGTCTCTTCGCTACAGACAGCGAGCTCTTGACGGCATCCTTCTCGGACCTTTGGATTACGATGTCGTACTAGCCAGGAATCTATTCGGAAAGTGAGTACAATCTCGCTGAACGCCTTCCACAGAATTACTTGGCCTTACACACGTTTCTACAGAGGCGAAATGCTGCTCATCGAGCTCACTCTCCACCGTCCGTCCAGCGAATTGCGAATCTTGAGCGAAGGGTATAAGAACATGTTCGGAGACGACCTAGCCGAAGATATCTTGACCGACGATAACCTCTCTGTCCGAGTCAGAAGACGTACGTCCCTCTCCCTAAACTAAATGCCTGATTGCTCTCGGGCCTTGAATCCACGTTGACCAAATTTGATACAGTATGCGCTAAAGTCATCCAAGTCGAGCGTCCACCAGACCACACACCCATCAACTCATCTCTCGTTTCCCAAGATGTCGAATCGCTGGCCAAAGCAGAGACACAGGGGGACGATAAACCGTATTTCGAGATCTTCGTCCAGAGGTCATATCCCCACATCGCCGCCGTCATCGCAGAGTTCGAGAGTAAACATAAGAAGAAGCTGAAGAAGGCGGTGAAGAAAACGCTGTGAGTTCCCCCTCCTCGCCCTATCGCCAATTGATCAATTGACAACGGACGTTCCCACCTAATCTCTTCAGTGGAACCGAGGATGGACTAGCCACCGCAATCACCTACATGATCCAAGGCCTCAAACCCAAGTCTAAAGCCCAAAACAACGACGGCAGCGTCTGGCGCGACGCCAAACTCCTCGAAGCCACGATGAAAGGCTGGGGCACCCGCGACGGAGACCTCATTTACAGACTAACCAGAGCCAGCTGGAATCCCCACCGGTTCCACGCTATCAAGGAGGCCTACTTGAAGAAATACGATAAATCGCTCGCGAGGAGGATTAAAGGTGATACGAGTGGGGAGTATCGCGACATCTTGATCATGATTCTGCACAGCGGTTGACGAGAGTACTAGGGCTTACAGAGGAGGGAGCGGATTTTTTTCTTTTGGGTTCACCTGCTTGCTTGCTTTGCTATCTCGGGATTGACGAAGGACACTAACAACTGATTCGTTCCATCGCACACGAATGTAACCATAATCCTCTTTACATACCTTCAGAAGATTGATCAACACTCTGCTGTTCTGAATCTCTCGTACTATCAGCATCACATTCGTTTCATTCATCCAATCGTCACAGAATGAACCTATACACTAGCGGTAACAAATGGACGGAACGACCAGAATTGAATGAATCAATGAACAAAAGAACGCATGGATGGATGGGATGAACGGAGGGGTGTACAGTGGAGGGGTCGGGGTAGGGATGGACATGTTGTGGTGATGGGGGTGGTGGAGATGGGTACGTGCAAAACATGTGTGGCAGCACGCTATAACGACGAACAAGAAGAGCGCGGGGGAAAGGAGGCTTCAGTCTAACACGGCTTGGGAGTGGTCTGAGGTGGGGTGGAGGAAGGTACAGATAAGGGGTACGGTGCTGGGNCGAAGAAATCGGCACAAGGGGTAACAAAGTGGACTACAACAAACAGTCGTCGCAGTCCATACAACCGACAAGAGTCAAAGGCGAAGGTGGGGGGAGGGGTAAGAATCGAACGAACTTGGGAGTCAAGGGGTGGTAGTAGACGACGACAACGAATCGCGATGGGGAGGGCAAGTAAAGGAAAATAACAGCACCAAGTCCTGCGTTTTGGAGTAACAACAGACGATGATGTAAGGTAATATACAACTAAGGGCAGTGATTGTCGAAGATACTAACTATGAGTAGCGAGTCAAAAAGGAAATGAACAAGGGATAGAAGCGGCCGGGGACGGGGGACAAGGAATCGACAGTATCCGCAGTGAGGGGAGGGGAAAAGGGGAGAACCCAGATGGGAGTCGTAGGGGATTGCTAGGTGGGGTATGCACCTGCAGCGCAGGATGATGCGAACAATAGTGGACGTCGTAATGGAGAAGGTTAGCGGGCCGGGCGCGAGATTCGAAAAAGGGGGNAGGCGATGGTGGTGGGGTGGACGATGTATGACAACAGATAAAACACACAGAATTTATGCTTCTTCCTTCTCTTCTTCCATCTCTAAGAGGTCTTGAAACATCGCTCAACAGGCAATTCACCGCGCGACGGGAGCAGCCCCGCGGTAGGCAGGTTGCCCTCGAGGTGCTTGTCCGTTCTGCCTCACTTGCTGTGGCACGCCTTGAGTGGGATACACAGGCTGCTGCTGTGGGACATTCCTATTTTGGTGCGGAGGGAGAGCGGGAGAGGGTGTAGCCGCCGCACGTGCCTGCTGCTGTTGCTGCTGCTGAGCCAACTGCGCTTGCTGCTGCAAAATCTGCTGCTGTGGGAGGACAGGGTGCTGGAATGGCTTTTGCTTCTCCTCCTCGCCTGCATTAGGGTCCACGTACAGGCTCCTATCAATGGTCTGAGGGATAGGCTGGATCTCGGTGCCTAGCTCCTGCTCAATCTTGTAGAGATTGAAGCGATCCTCGTATGTCACCAAGTTGATGGCTAAACCAAGGTGTCCGAAACGCCCTGATCGACCAATACGGTGGAGATAGGTTTCACTGTTCTTGGGGAAGTCAAAGTTGATGACGACGTTCACCGCCTGGATATCGATACCACGGGTGAGCAGGTCGGAGCAGACGAGGTTACGGCAGATGCCGCTGCGGAAGTCGTGGAAAACACGGTTACGATGAGACTGGAGCATCTTCGCGTGCGAGTAGAAACACGAGTAGCCTAGCTCGGTAATCTTCTTGGCCAAGAGCTCGACACGGTTGGTGCTGTTGCAGAAGATGATGGATTGGTTGATTTGGAGCTACACGAACGTTGTAAGCCAGTATCCAGTGCAATTGTATCGTGACGCTCACCTTTGAGAAAAGGGTGTTCAAGCAGTGAACCTTCTGGCGCTCCTCGACAAAGGCGTAGTACTGTGTCACTCCACGGAGGGTGAGCTCGTCCATCAGATTAATCTCATACGGAGATCGCATGTGTTTGTCCTGCAAAGACGATCAACATGGACGCAGGGTGGCATCGGCGCAAATACACATACCTTGAAGTCTTTGACGATCAAAGGGAAAGTAGCGCTGAAGAGCATCACTTGTCGCTCCTGAGGCAGGAACGCAAGGAGCTGCTCCATCACGGGCGCAAATTCGGGGGAGAGGAGTTTGTCGGCTTCATCCATGACGAAAACGGGGCATTCGCTAAGGTCGGCCACGCCCTTTCCTGCCAGGTCCAATATCCGGCCAGGCGTACCAACCAGGACGTGCACGGTGTCGCTTAACCGCATGATATCGTCTTTCAAGGTGGTGCCGCCGGTGGTGACCATGACCTGCACGCCCATGTGCTTGCCAAGAATCTTGCATACCTGGGCTGTCTGGAGGGCCAGCTCACGTGTGGGAACGAGGAGGAGGGCTTGGATCTTGGGCTTGTTGACGTCAACTTGTTGGAGAGTGGGGATGACGAATGCAGCGGTCTTCCCCGTGCCATTCTTAGCACGCGCAAGGACGTCCCTCTTGGTGAGTGCGATGGGGATGGCTTCTTCTTGGATGGGCGAGGGTTTTTCAAACCCAGCTTCAAAGATACCCATCAGGAGCTCCCGACGGAGGAACATGTCTTCAAATTCGAGGCCTTTGGTGGCCGTAACATCTTCGGTCTGGGGACGGAAGTCTTTCTTGGGTTGGTTGAGGGATGCTTTCCAGCTGTTGTCGGTGCTGGCGGTGCTGGCGTGGGTTGCATATGGTGAGTTCAGGGTGCGAGATAGTGGATACAGCGAGCACGTACGATGAGGATGATGTTGGTGTTGGCTGGGCCATTATGGCAGATACTGGGGCAATTTATGGCCAGAAAATTGGGGACGGCGGTTGTGGATGAAAAGCAAGCAAAGAATTGCTAGAGATGCGACTGATAATTTTTTTTCCTGTCCGGGGAGATTGCAGCGACTTGGATATGCTGGGGAGATAGATTTCCAGCTGGTCTAGGTCAAAGGTCTGTGGATGGGAGAGCTGGTTGCTGGCGTTGAGGACGACGATGTGGTACAGGGCAAAACGTGAACACGCCCCCTTGTGTCAATTTGCCATGTTGTTTTTGTTTTCCCACGCTTCCCTCCAGCAGCGCTTATGGCCATTTGACGCTTTACCATTCAACTCACGGATCCTCGGGGTTTGAGGGTACGATAATTTCTTGCGTTCATCTGACATAGCTGGCCTACCCTCTACGCATTATTTTCGTTGACAATCGCGACGCCCCTATTCTCACCTTTCTCGGGAAGAGTCGATTTAAGAATATACGGTGTGTATGGATGGTCTTTACGGCTTTGACATATTTCAGAAATATATTAATCCTTGGACTAGGAAAGGCACGCTTTAGCAATATACATGTCAGAGGCTGAGACTATCCAAGCGGCTCTCTGTGTATGAGGGACAGTCACACCGACGCCTGATGCCCTTCACCGCTTTCTTGTCCGACCTCGCTGCATAGACTCGGCAACCCTAATGGTACTCTCTTTTGACCGGGTCCTGATACCTCTATCAACAAAGGGCGACTTTCTGCACCATCTGGGACATGTACAGCTTCACACAGGTTTCGATCGGTCTGGATTATTGAAGTGTGGGCACGACGGCCCTGACTCGGATCCCCGAAGCACTGGCCAGCCCAAAAGGATAGCCACATGAAGGCCTCGTGGGCCTCAGAGCTTTTCTTCTACTCCCATCTCAATACCAATGCCTCAAGACGAACGTAACAGATCCAGTTCTATATTTCGTCTCCATACCCCGTATTCTCAAGCTGCCGAGAGACATCGCAGAGAAAAAGATGCTCAGGCCCGGGTAAGTTGTAGGGTGGAGCCGGCATAATGGCAGGCTCATTCAGCATTCCTATAGCCTTCCCGGAGTCCTTCAACAAGTCGAGCCGTCACTCCATTTCGATCTTCGAGGGCGAGTGCGAGCCAAATACACAAGCAGCCATCGTCATCCCGTAGTCGCGAGATAAGTTTCGGTAATACCGTATCTCGCATTCCGACCGAACCAGCAGGGTTAGATGTCTGTGTCACCAACTGCCCCGCCAACGAAGGCCCGCAGCCATCTGGGACTCAACTAGTGGTTGCCATTCCACCTTCACCTTCTAATCGAGGATTAGGAACGTCTTCGTTCAGCCAGCCACCCCAGCCGCGCGGACATCCGGGGACCAACAGCCAGGTATCATCACCAACACCAATGGTTCACGGCTTACCCTTTTCGTCAATTCTCGACAATGCACACAACTTTCATATGGGAGATTTACGCTATACGTCCATCGGCGTCGCCAAAAACGTGACAATGAATGCTCAGCCAGTGCCGCCGTCTCTCGGGGTCGATGGTGTGTACTTCGGGAGCCTACGTCTCGGATTGCGAACACTAACTTTGTCTAATTTTCAGGATGGAAAACCCTGTTGGGCCTCACTGCACCCAACGCTCTACACGATTCTGAGGCGAGATATGACCCTCCAAAGTGCGATGAGGACACCAGAGTCGAGGTTATCCGCAAGATCAAGAATTGGATGGAGAATCGGGAATCTTCCCAACGACTGCTATGCTTGACGGGGGNCTGCGGGTGCTGGCAAGTCCGCTTTGCAACAGACGATGGCCGAATATTGTGCGGGGTCGAACATCCTTGGTTCTGCGTACTTTTTCGCTGCGGCAGATCCCACTCGGAATACCACATCCTCCCTTGTCCCAACAATCGCGTACCAGCTGGCGCGAGGAAATCCCGGTCTCAAGGAATACATCGGCTCTGCGGTCGAAGAAGACGCGCTCATCTTTTCCAAATCCTTGACAGCCCAAATGAGAATCCTCATATGCGAACCCGTAAGGCGTCTGCATGCGTCGAGAAAGTTGGATCTCCCCTCCTTCCGTTACACCATTCTCATCGACGGCCTCGACGAGTGTCTGGGTGAAGAGAATCAAGACAAGATTTTGAAGGCTGTCAAGGATTGTCTCCTCGACGAGGATCTCCCCTTTCGCATTTTTATTGCCAGTCGGCCCGAGTGGGCCATTCGCAGCGCTCTGGAGTCCAGTGGCGACCTAAATAGGCTGGCATACCACATCCAACTCAGTGACAAATACGATGCCACGGCCGATATCCGCCGGTATCTCTGGCGAAAGCTTCCTGAGCTTGGGCTCCGAAGCAGCGACCCCAGAGCACGGTCCCCTGGGTGGTTCTCCAAGAGAGACATCGAGGAGCTCGTCATTGCTGCTTCAGGGCAATTCATCTACGCGGCCACGGTAGTCAGATACTTGTCGGAGCGCCGCAGTTCCCCTGTGGATAGACTGAAGATCGTTCTCGACTGCACACGGGTGAATAGTCGATCCGCAAAACCATTTGAAAAACTCGACCTTCTTTACCACAATATCTTGACCGCCGCCAAGATAGCGTACGAAACAATCGATACCCATAACGAGACCGACTTTCTTCTACTCTTCCGCGTTTACCACATCAACGCTACTCGAGGCTTCCCCGATCTCTGGCTTCCTGAAGAGAGGGCCCCTATGGCTTCGAATGAGCAGATCGACGACTTGCTTCAATTGGCAAACGGGGCGCACGAGACTATTTTCTCAGATCTACGGTCCCTTCTGACCATACGTCGTTCTAGCGGGTCATCAGGTACCGAGCTCCATATGTACCATAAATCATTCTCGGATTATCTCGACGCAGAAAGTCGTTCGAGGAATTTTTTCGTACCACATGTCCGTGTTGATACGCACCTTGCAAAGTGCCTCCTACGGAACGTCACTCAGGGTCCGGGGGATGGTGCGTGGTCATCCCGTTTTACCATGAGTTCTTCAGCTTAACCAATCAATTTACTCCAGCATTCGCGTCCTGCAGCGTAGCCCATTCAACGCCCTCCCTTTATCCGGGCTGTTGGTCGCCCATCCACGTCCTCCAACGTGCTTTATGGGAACACCCTCATCTCATCAGTGACGAGCTTTCGGAATTCACGCGCCACGGTGGATGGGAATTACTCGCAAAGTTGGTGCAAATGGATTCGAGGCCAGCTCCTTGTAACCTTCAGGCAATCTTGGCTGGCCGGAGTTGGCCAAAGGCCTTCCGTTCTGCATTCTGCATACTGCGGGTACGTAGTATTCATCTACCTCCGTCTGCTCTCATCCCTGTTTGCTTTCATTCTGATACCTCTCATAATCGTGTTTGCTCACCGTATTTATAGGACAAAGAGCCTCAAGTCGCAACGGCTCTTTGGGATTTCGTCAAGACTGCAAGATTGCAATCTCTCTAGTCACCCTAAACGCCAGGGTCTAGCTATAGGGACTAGGAAGATTACTTCGAGTTGGAATCTAAATTCTACGCTTCAAGCTGATAATGCAGGTTTTGAGAGAGTAACCTCTGTCCCACTCAATCGTGTATAATTACGGTGCTTCCTCTGTTTCCCTGCACGACTTTTCACAAACGGGGTATTCAGAACAAACTTGTTTTTTTACATGTAAATTGAGGTGATGATAGACGCAAATCTACTTTAATCATTCTTCTTCTCTGGAGGAGCGAGGGTGCTGATTGTCTCCATGAATGGTACAAAGCAGTGAAGCTGCGAATGCGCCCATGCGCTCACTCCCTGTGCACTGTAGAACAGCACCAAACGATCTTTGCTGTAAGGCTGCCGTCTTCCAGCGGCCTCACCGGGGCGTCGGTCCAGATCCTGATAGCCTCTACAAACTATCTTCGTTGACAATCGCGACCCCCCTCTTCGCGTCTTTCTCAGGAAGAGTCGATTTAAAAATATACGGTATGTATGAATAGTCTTCAGGCTTTGACATATTTCAGAAATAAATTAATCTTTGGACTAGGCAAGGCCAGCACACACGCACCCTTTAGCAATATAAAGAATACGGCTCTCGGTATATGGTATGTAAGATCGGACGGTCATACCGACGCCTTATGGGTTCCACTGCTTTCTTGTCCGACTTCGCATCATAGACTCAGCAAATCAAGTTATACTCTCTTTTGACCGGGCCCTATAGCTCTGTTAGCAGAGGGTGACTTTTTGTACAGCTTCACACAGGCTTCCATCGGTTTGATCTTTCGCATTTTAAAGTGTGCAAGATTGGTCACCAATCTTACACCAAATTTTGGTGTGAGCACAGCTACCGGTGATCCCCGAAGCACTGGTCAGCCCAAAGGTACAGTAGCATAGAGGCTTCGTCACCGTGAGCCTCAGAGCTTTCTTTCTACCCGCATCTCAATACCAATGCCTTCAGGCGAACAGAACAGACCTAGCTCTACATCTTGTCTCCAAAGCCAGCTCCCGACACCTCCTAAGAGACGTCGCAGAAGAAAGGGTGCTCAGGTAAGTTGCAGGTGGACCTGGTATGACTGCAGGCTCATTCACCATTGCTATAACCTTCGCAGAACCCTTCAACAAATCGAGCCGTCACTGAATCTCAATCTTCAAGGACGGGTGCAAGCCAAATACACAAACAGCCATTGTCATCCCGTGTTCGCGAGATAGGCACTGGCGACACCATATCTCGCATTCCGACCGGATCAGCAGTGGTGGATGTCTGCCTCACCAGCTGGCCCGCCAGCGGAGCCTCGCAGCCATCTCGGACTCAGCCAGTGGTCGCTAATCCACGTCCACCTTTTGACCAAGGACCAGGAACGTCTTCGTTAAGCCAGCTGCCATGGGCGGGCGGATATACAGAGTCTACCACCCAGATGCCATCACCAGGACCAATGGTGCACGGCCCACCGCCGTCGTCATTTCTCGGCAACGCACACAATTTTCAGATGGGGGATTTGCGCTGTACATCAATTGGTATCGCCCAAAACGTGACAGTGGACGCTCGACCAGCCCCACCGTCACTCGGAATCAATGGTATGTATCCGAGAGATTTCTACGCCTTCGGGTCATAAATGCTAACTTTGTCAACTTCGCAGGATGGGAGCGCTTGTTGGCACACACTGCACCCAACGCTCTACACGATTCCATGGCGCGATACGACCCTCCAAAATGCGATGAAGACACCAGAGTACTGGTCATCAAGGAGCTTACGAATTGGATTGAGGATCGGGAGTCTCCCCAACGACTGCTATGCATGACGGGCGCGGCAGGCGCTGGCAAGTCCGCTTTGCAGCAGACGATAGCTGAATATTGTTCAGGGTCGAACATCCTCGGTTCCGCGTACTTTTTCGGCGCGGGAGATTCAACCCGGAACACCACACACTCCCTTGTTCCGACAATCGCGTATCAGCTGGGACGAGCAAATCCCGGCCTCAAAGAATGCATCGGCTTAACAGCCGAAGAAGACGAGCTCATCTTTTCAAAATCCCTGTACAGCCAGATGACCGCCCTCGTATGCAACCCTGTAAGGCGTCTGCGCGCGTCGGGAAAGTTGGATCTCGCCTCCTTCCGTTATGCCATCCTCATCGATGGCCTCGACGAGTGTCAAGGTGAAGATCATCAAGCCGAGATATTGAAAGCTATTGAAAAGTGTCTCCTCGACGAGGATCTCCCCTTTCGCGTCTTCATTGCCAGCAGACCCGAGTGGGCTATTCGCAGCGCTCTGGAGCCCGGTGGCGAGCTGAATGAGCTGGCCTACCACATTCCACTCAGCGACCGATACGATGCCACGCCCGACATTCGTCGATATCTGCAGCGGAGCCTTCGAGAGCTTGGGCTCCGAAGCCGCGACCCCAGAGCGCGATCTCCTGGGTGGTTCACCCATGAAGATATCGAGCACCTCGTCTTTGCTGCGTCAGGCCAGTTCATCTACGCGGCCACCGTGGTTAGATATATGTCGGAGCGTCTCAGTTCCCCTGTCGATAGACTGAAAATCGTTCTCACCTGGGCACCGGCAGACGGTCAATCAGTAAAGCCATTCGAAAAGCTTGACCGTCTTTACTACAATATCCTGTCAACCGCCAAGATCGCGTACGAAGCAGTCGACACCCACAGCAAACGCGATTTTCTTTTGCTCTTCCGCGTTTACCACATCAATTCTACTCGAGGCTTCATCGATCACACATCCATGGCTATGATCAAGACATCTAATATGCCCTCGAACGAACAGCTCGATGACTTGCTTCAGCTGGGGACTGGGGCGCATGAAATTATCACCTCAGATCTACGGTCCCTTGTTACCATACAGCGTTCTCCCAAGTCATCGGGTACCGAACTCCACGTTTACCATAAATCATTCTCGGACTTCCTGGACGCACAAAGTCGTTCGAAGGATCTCTTCGTACCAGATTCCCGTGTTCTTACGCACCTTGCAAAGCAGTCTTTGCGGAATATCATTCGACGTCCGGGCTGGGGTGCGTGGTCATCCTGTTTTAGTACGAGTTCTCTATAGATTCGACTCAACTGATCATTTCACTTTTCCTAGAACTCACGCTCTGCAAGGAAAGCCATTCAAAGACAAAAAGAAATTTTGGACTTCAGCGACGTTGCTGGTCGTCGATCTACTTCCTCCAGCGTGGTTTGTGGGAATGCCTTGTTGAAATTAATGATGAACTCGTGGATTTCACCCGCCTGGGTGGATGGGGTATGCTCGGGAAGTTAGTCCAACTGGATGTGAGGCCAGATCCTTGTAACTTGAGAAATATCTTGCGCCGCTTTGATCACCCACATGTTTTCCATTCTGCAATCCGCAGTTTGCAGGTACGTATTTGGTGGCTTGTCTGCTCTACCTTTGTTCCCTCTTCCCTATTTGCTTTCAATTTGATACTCCTTACATTAAACCGTGTTGGCTCACATTTTTGATAGGACCGAGAACCTCAGGTGGCGATAGCTATGAGCAAGTTCATCGACATTGTGGATGCATGTGACTGCCCTAAGCCAAGCGCCCCTAGTTAAACTTGGGAGGTGTTCAAGCCGTCGGGACCGTCGTGACATCTAATTCGGAGAGAGGGCGGCAGAACTAAGTAGAATCCGCTTGTAAAGCATGCATCAACTCAGCAGTCAATGAATATCTACTTATCTTTCTGAAATCGTAAAGACCACCCTCACGCAACCCCGCAAAGCGTTTGCATTCGTCCGTTAAATTGGATCTCGCCTCTTTTCGTTATGTAATCCTCGTCGACGGCCTCGACGAGTGTAAGGGTGAAGATCATCAAGCGGAGATATTAAAGGCTGTCCAGGATTGTCTACTCGACGAGGATCTCCCTTTTCGCATATTCATTGCCAGCAGATCCGAGTGGGCCATTCACAGCGCTCTGGAACCCGGTGGCGAGCTGAATGAGCTGGCTTACCACATTCAACCCAGCGACCAATACGATGCCACCGCCGACATTCGTCGATATCTCTGGCGGACCCTTCGAGAGCTTGGCCTCCGAAGCCGTGACCCTAGAGCGCGATTCCCTGGATGGTTCTCCAAGGAAGATATTGAGAAGCTTGTCGAAGCTGCGTCGGGGCAGTTCATCTACGCGGCTACGGTGATCCGATATCTGTCGGAGCCCCGCAGTTCTCCTGTGGACAGACTGAAGATCGTTCTGAACTGGACACCGAGAGACGGTCAATCAGCAAGGCCGTTCGAACAGCTTGACCTTCTTTACCACGGTATCTTATCTGCCGCCAAGATCGCATACGAAGCAGTCGATACCCACCGCGAGCGCGACTTTCTTTTGCTTTTCCGCGCTTACCATATCAATGCCACAAGCTCCTTCCGCACTTATAGGGAAATTTACTCATTTTGTTTGGAGATTGAACAACTCAGAACTTTTTCTCAGGTCCCCTCTTCGCGTCTTGCTCAGGAAGAGTCGATTTGAGAATATACGGTATGTACGGATAGTCTTTAAAAAAAAAAAAATTATTTTTATCTTATTTTTTTACGGCTTTGACATATATCAGAAATAGATTGATCCTTGGACTAGGCAAGGCCGGTGCACATGCACCCTTTAGCAATATATATATCAGAGGTAAAGAATATCCAGGTGGCTCTCGGTATGTAAGCTCGGACGGTCACACCGATGCCTTATGCGCTCTACCACTCTCTTGTCCTCTCTTCACCCCGACCTCACATCATAGGCTCAGCAAACCAAGTTATAGTCCCTTTCGACCCCCGGATCCTGATAGCTATGTCAGCAGAGGGCGACTTCCTGTACCATTCGGGATGTACAGCTTCACAGGTTGCCATCGGTTGGGCTTTAGCATGTCATATAAGGCCCTTTAATCCGTTAGGTGAGTATAACTGCATCATAATAAATGGGCGCCGCTACCGGTGATCCCCGCCCGGAGCACTAATCAGGGCAAAAGGATTGTCCCATGGAAGCCCTGTGGGCTTCACAGCTTTCTTTCTACCTCTATACCAATGCCGCAAGGCGAACGGAACAGACCCAATTCTACATCTCGTCTCTATAGCCCTTACCCTCAAGGTGCCGAGAGACGCCGCAGAGATAAGGATGCTCAAGTGAGTTGTAGGGTGGACCCAGCATCATGGCAGGCTCATTCAGCATTGTTATAGTCTTCGCGGAACCCTTCAACGAGTCGAGCCGCCAATGCATCTTCGTGGACGGGTGCGAGCCAAACACACAAGCAGCCATCTTCATCCCGTGTTCACGAGATAGATGTTGGTGGTACCGTATCTCGCATTCCGACCGAACCACCAGGGTCAGATGTCTGCGTCACGAGTTGGCCCGCCAGCGAAGGCTGGCAGTCATATGGGACCCAACCAGTGGCTGCCAATCCACCTTCACCTTCTGACCAAGGACCAAGAAAGTCTTCGCTCAGCCTGCTGCCAAGGGCGGGCGGATGTTCGGAGACTAACGTCCAAATGCCATCACCAGGACCAATGGTGTATGCCCCACCCCCGTCGTCATTTCTCGGCAACGCACACAATTTTCAGATGGGGGATTTACGCTGTACTTCCATCGGTATCGCCAAAAATGTAACAGTGGACGCTCGACCAATCCCGCCGTCACTCGGTATCAATGGTGTGTATCCGAGAGATCTCTACGTTTTCGAGCGATGAATGCTAATTTCATCAACTTTTCAGGATGGGAACGCTTGTTGGCACACACTGCACCCAACGCCCTACACGATTCCATGGCGCGATACGACCCTCCAAAATGTGATGAAGACACCAGAGTCGAAGTCACCAGGGAGCTTACGAATTGGATCGAGGATCGGGAGGCTCCCCAGCGACTGCTATGCATGACGGGCGCGGCAGGCTCTGGCAAGTCCGCTTTGCAGCAGACGATAGCTGAATCTTGTGCGGGGTCGAACATCCTCGGTTCCGCGTACTTTTTCAGCGCGGGAGATCCCACCCGGAACACCACATCCTCCCTTGTTCCAACGATCGCGTACCAGCTGGGACAAAGAAATCCTGGCCTCAAGGAATACATCGGGTCAGCCGTTGAAGAAAACGAGCTCATCTTTTCCAAGACCCTGCTCATCCAAATGACCGCCCTCATCTGCGTACCCTTGAGGCGTCTGCGCGCGTCGGGAAAGTTGGACCTCGCCTCTTTCCAATATGCCATTCTCATTGACGGCCTCGACGAGTGTAAGGGTGAAGATAATCAAGCCAAGATATTGAAGGCTGTCAAGGAGTGTCTCCTCGACGACGATCTCCCCTTTCGCATCTTCATTGCTAGCAGACCCGAGTGGGCCATTCGCAGTGCTCTGGACTCAGGCGGCGAGCTGAATGAGCTGGCATACCACATTCAACTCAGCGACCAATATGATGCCACGGCCGACATCCGTCAGTATCTCTGGCGGAGGCTTCATGAACTCGGCCTCCAAAGTGACGACCCTAGAGCACGATCTCCTGGGTGGTTCACCCAGCAGGATATCGAAGAACTCGTCATTGCCGCATCCGGACAGTTCATATACGCGGCAACAGTGGTCAGATACTTGTCGGAGCGCCGCAGTTCCCCTGTGGATAGATTGGAGATCGTTCTTACCTGGACACCGGTGGACAGTCAATCCGCAAAACCATTCGGACCGCTTGACCTTCTTTACCACAATATCCTGTCTGCTGCCAAGATAGCATACGAAGCAGTTGACACTCACGGCGAGCGCGACTTTCTTTTGCTCTTCCGCGTTTACTGTATCAACGCTACTGGAGGGCTCACTGAAAGAAACTCAGTCAAGACCCCCTCGAACGAGCAGCTCGATGACCTGCTTCAAATGGAAATCGGAGCCCATAAAAANTGTTATCTCAGATCTACGGTCCCTTGTGACTATACATCGTTCCGGCGCTTCATTTTCCAAACTTCACCTATACCACAAATCATTCTCGGACTTTCTAGATGCAAAAAGTCGTTCCAAGGATTTGTTCTTACCAGATTCCCGTGTTCATACGCACCTTGCAAAGTGCTTTCTGCGGAATGCCGTTCGGCGTCCGGGCTGGGGTGCGTGGTTGTCCTGTTTTACCATGGTTTCCCTGCTCAGCTGATCATTCCACTTCTATCAGAATACACGTCCTGCAATGTAATCGATCCACATCCACCCAGAATATCGTCTGGAACGCCTTGCTGGTCGCCAATCCATGTCCTTCAACGTGGATTGCACCAATTCCTTCCTGACATCAATGACGAACTTGTGGACTTCACGCGCCAGGGTGGGTGGCAAAATCTTGCGCAGTCGGTGCAAATGGACTCGACGCCAGGTCTTTGCAACTTGAGTATTCTCTGGACTAGTCCGAGTTGGGTGATGGTTTTTGATTCTGCAATCAGCACATTACAGGTCCGTATTTGATGACTTGTCTACTTTATCCCCTTGTCTACTTTATCCCTGTTTCCTTTTCCCTATTTGCTTTCACTCTGATACCTCTCATAATCATATTGACTCACATCATTTACAGGACCGAGAGCCTCAGCTAGCGACGGCTATGAGGGAGTTTGTCGAGGCTGTCGAAAGATGCGTTCTTTATAGGCTCATAGCTCGTGACCGTTAACGTCGGGTGTAGAAATAGGGGCTAAGAGCATGACTTGAAGTCTAGGATTCATCTCTTAAGCTGAAGCCGTTTAAATCGAGTAACCTCAATCCTATTTCATCGTGTGTACACACGTACGGGGCATCCTTCTAAAATTTCGTATATGACTCTTCACACAGCTCGGTATGAAAAACGAAACGGCTTCTTGTAAATTTAGGCGATTATGGACATGAGGCATCATGCATCAGTCTTCTCTGCCAGTGGTGTACCGTGTAGTGGATGCACAGAGATGCAGAGAGCAGGGTGACACATGCTTGATGGCGCTCACTCCCTCAGGCTGTGCAACAGCATCGCCAAATGATCCTTGCGCACTTGGGAAGTGAACGATCTTTTGAGCTGTTAGCTGGCTTTTTTTCGCTAAAAATCTCGTGAGGATCCTCTTCTTGGATATGTAATCAAGGGACAGTAACCTCGACACTTTTGCGCTTCACCGCTTTCTTTCCATCTTCGCCTGGACGACGCGACCTCAACTTAGCACGCAACTTGAGCGACGTTCACGCTTGGGGCATATACAGCTTCGTACCAGGTTTCCATCGGTTTTCTCAATAAGCGCAGGTGAGTCCGAAACACTGGACAGCATACGAGAGGTCGTATGTGCCTAAGCTCAGTTTCAACCTCATTGACGGCTGTGACACAACCAAAGAGGTGAAATTTGACTCCTCTTTCTCTGGCATTCAAGGATACTAATATATTTACTACAATTTTAGACTGTTGTCGAGCACGTCCACATTCAGAATGGGAATAAATGATGAACACTCGAGCGAGTAAAATCAGAGGAGACGAAAGCAAACCTGGTATGAAGCTCCAGCACTGGTTCCTGCCTTCCCAACGGCCCCAGATTTTTATAGGCGTCCCACCAGTAGAGTCTCCGTGTTTGGAGAGATCAAGGTTATAGACTGATTGAAGCTTTATCTCAAGACGCTGGAATCCTTCTGATTGGGCCAGATGTGCCATTTGAAGGGGTTGTCCTTTGCTATGGCCTTGATCCCGTCGCGGAAGTCGTTATTTTCGAGTGAGAGGTACTTTCCAGTCCTGACGTTCTTGAAGTGCCAGCAGCCGCCCTCCTCAAAGGCCTCCCACTAAAATACAGGGGATAATCTATCACCAGGTGGAGTCAGGGTCAAAGGTAACCTACGAGCTGATTATCGCCACCGTGGAAATTCCACCCAGCGACTGTGAAGAGCGAACATCAGATACTAATAGCTAATCTCGACAAAGGCGAAGGGTGAACATGCTCGAAAGGTGATTGCTCGCGGACAAGTCCATGACGGTGCCGCTCTTGGCATTGACTATTCGGTATCGATGACCGCGTTCGACGGTTGCCATGATTTAGTAAGTGTGTTGGAAAAAAGGGGAGTAGGTGGTAGGCATCTGGTGTATCCTCGAACACCCCTCGACCTTTATATGCAATTGCTGAACCCTTCAAATGGACCCATCCTATAGGCTTCAATCCCAAAAGTACGTCACCATGCATTTGCCACTGATGGGTGTACCACCTGTGACCCCCACAACCCCCTACGTATTGAGCAGGATGCTCATGAAACGCACCTTGTTGTCCCGGTGTGCGGTACTATCGCGGCGCGCTGACATGCGGTAGGTAGAATGCCCTATGCTCGAGTCGAATCGGCGAACTCGGAAGTTTGGAGAGAGCATACTTGGTGCTGTGATGCTGTGACAAAGTGACGAATGCAACAGGAACCTGGAAGTCTCCTGTGGCTCGATTGGCATGATGGAATGTATTGTTGAATGCTATCCGATCAGCTGTTTCAACAACCTCAAGTTTGGGGACATCGGTGACTTCCCTGTAATTTGACCAATAGATCTAGATCTACTTTTGGGTTTGCGTTGAAAGAACCACGTTCTGAAAGTCATCGCACTCGTGACCCAAGTTTGCCTCCCCCAATCGACAAGAGATAGAACTACCAGAGACTTACAGGCTTTCCGACACTGAGCGACTAATACCCGCCTGTATTGAATTTTAGCCCTGCTCCAAGACGTCAATGACGCGAAAAAACGGCTCGGTGGCCGGGTGTGACCATTGGACCCCAATCGACGAACGCTGGGCTAGCCACGTCCATGATTCCTAGGATGACAGCATTTATTGACACACGCTGCCTCCAACGCCCTACATGAGTTCCGACTCCGACTACTATGCATGAAGGGGCTGCAGGCTCTGGCAAGTCCGGCTCGCTTGGGGCTCGCGACTGGACAACCTTTGATAGGCGCCTTCCGACTCAGGGGAAACTTCGGCATGGACGCCTCGTGGGTTTCACAGCTTGCTTTCCACACTCATCTTGATACCAATGGCACAGAGCGAACGGAATAGGTCGGGTCCTACACCTCGTCTCCACAACCAATACCCTTTGGCCCCTGAGAGAGGTCTTAGTGGGGCCCATGTGAGTAGCACTGCACCAGGAGTTTGAATGACAGACTCATCGTACTCGTATCAAAATTTCCACCTAGCATCTGCGAAACGCTTCACCGGATTCCACTGCGTTGCAATCCTCAAGAACGGGTGCTAGCCCAATGGACGAGCAGCCGCCTTCTTCCCATGGTCACGACGTGGAGGTCATTGATACTATGCCAGTTCCTCCTCGCGTTCCTACCCATCGCACAGGGCGCGATATCTGCGTCACCACCTGGCCTGCTAGCGAGGCATTCTACCTATCGGCGACCCAACCAGTGGTAGCTAATCCACCTTTGCCTTTGCACCACCGGCAAGACTCAGAATCGTCGTCTTTCAACCAGCTATCCTGGCCGAGCGGACCCCTAGAGACTGAGCAAGTATCATCACCAGGACCAACGTTGGGCGGTCCATCCCTGTCATTTCTCCATAATGCCCAGAATTTTCATATGAGAGATTTGCGATATACGTCCATTGGTGTCGCAAATAATGTGACGGTGAATGCTCAACCAACCATGCGACCCCGGATCGATGGTAAGCATTCTGGACAATTCGGTGTTTCCGAGACAGACGCTAACCCTGTTAACTTCCTAGGATGGGAGCGCTTATTAACACACACTGCACCCAACGCCCTACATGATTCCAATGCACGGTACGACCCTCCAAAATGCGATGAAGACACCAGAGTCGAGGTCATCAGGGAGCTTAAGAGTTGGATCGAGGATCGGGAGTCTCCTAAACGACTACTGTGCATGACGGGCGCGGCAGGCTCTGGCAAGTCCGCTTTACAGCAGACGATGGCAGAATCATGTTCGAAGTCGAACATCCTCGGTTCCGCGTACTTTTTCGCTGCGGCAGACCCCACACGAAACACGACGTCCTCCCTTATTCCAACAGTCGCGTATCAGCTCGGACAAGGAAATCCCGGCCTCAAAGAATACATCGGATCAGCAGTCGAAGAAGACGAGCTCATCTTTTCAAAGTCCCTGCTCAGCCAAACGAACGCCCTCATATGCAACCCCGTAAGGCGTCTGCGCGCATCGGGAAAGTTGGATCTTGCCTCCTTCCGTTATGTCATCCTCATCGACGGCCTCGACGAGTGTAAGGGTGAACATCATCAGGCCGAGATATTAAAGGCTGTTCAGGATTGTCTCCTCAACGAGGATCTCCCCTTTCGCATCTTCATTGCCAGCAGACCCGAGTGGGCTATCCACAGCGCTCTGGCACCCGGTGGCGAGCTGAATGAGCTGGCTTACCACATTCAACTCAGCGACCAATACGATGCCACCGCCGACATTCGTCGATATCTGCAGCGGAGCCTTCGAGAGCTTGGCCTCCGAAGCCGCGACCCCAGAGCCCGATCTCCTGGATGGTTCTCCAAGGAAGATATTGAGAAGCTTGTCACAGCTGCGTCGGGGCAGTTCATCTACGCGGCTACGGTGATCCGATATCTGTCGGAGCCCCGCGATTCTCCTGTGGACAGACTGAAGATCGTTCTCAGCTGGACACCGAAAGACGGTCAACTAGCAAGGCCATTCGAACAGCTTGACCTTCTCTATCGCGGTATCCTATCTGCCGCCAAGATCGCATACGAAACAGTCGACACTCACCGCGAGCGCGACTTTCTTTTGCTTTTCCGCGCTTACCATGTCAATACCACAAGCTGGTTCTGCACTCACAGGACAAATCACTCATTTACTTTAGAGATTGAACAACTCAGAACCCTCTTTGATCTGGAAAACCAGGCGGAAGACATTCTTATCACAGATCTACGGTCCCTTGTGACGATACGCCCCGATAAGTCTCCCCGACGCAGCCCTGACTTACACATATACCATAAATCTTTCTCGGACTTTCTGAACGAAGAAAGTCGTTCGAAGGATCTGTTTGTATCCGAACATCGTGTTCACATCTACCTTGCGAAGTGCTTTCTCCGGTGCGTTGTTCGAGGTCCTGAATGGGGTGCGCGACCGTTCCGTATTACTGCTCTTCTCTTCTCTGATTGACTTTTTCTTTTGCTAGTATACATCTCAAAGCCTATTCCATTCATTCTATCCGCCGATCCTTTTTGGAGGCGGTTATGCAATGTTGTCGGATGCTTGATCAGCTTGCTCGGTTGGGCTTTGGCGCACCACGCCTCGGATATTAGTGACGAACTTGCGGATTTTACGCGCAAGGGTGGATGGCAAAGACTCGATTATATAATTTGGGCAGTGGAAGCGACATGGGAGGTGGTGAATCCTGGATCCGATGATACTCTGATCATCAAACCTAGAGGCAAATGGGGGGAGGCGCTCCGTCGAGCAATCGATGCGTTGCAAGTAAGTAATTTGATGGCCTGTTTGATTTATCTCTTTNATTGCACATACCATCTGACTGTGCTTGCTTGCATTAATTATAGGACCGAGAGCCTCAGGTGGCGATGGCTATGAGCAAGTTTCTTGAAGACTACTCAAAGAATGCAATGGTACCTGGCCGCGGTGGAGCACAACGGCTACCATATGTCTTTAAGGCAATTTCATGGGAACGCTGGTGGTTTACTGACTCCCAGTAGGACTTTTTCTTCAGCCGGACCCAGCTTCTGAATCGCTAAAGCAGATCAGTAGAATAATAAATTTATTTGATCATGGGCTCGGGCACGGTGCATCCTCTCTTGACTTCTTTGCATTGTCTCCAGAAATGGTACAGGCAGCGAATGCATTGCCCAGATGCACCCACGCGCTCACTCACAGCTCCCTGCACCTTCTACGCCGACGATCATTTCCTATGAGTAGCTGAACTCTGCATTTTAGGCCTTTGCTTATTAGTACGCAGGTTCCGCCCGCGGAGCTCTAGCTTGTTCCCAGGGCTGCGTTACGACCGAACCGTCGTCCCCGCTCCGGGTCGCAGGCGGGATCACACCTGCTGGCGTTTGCTACTCGCGGATACCGTCTTTCCCGCAATTCACTTATACTCTACCTGCCTTCTCCTCGGCTCTCCTTCTTCGGATATGAATTGCTTTACTGTGCTCGGACCTCTCAAAGCTCTTCGGCTCTCTTCCAGTCCGTTCCTCCTGCCTCCACTATGAAAAGGTGTTATGAAGGCGAGCGCTGTGCTTATTTGACTGACGACAGCACCGTTCTGAAATGTGGTCCAGACGAGCCAGCTGGAGGGTCCCTGGAGATCCCTAGTTGCATGTGAGTTCTTGGATGGGCAGCCTTGAAATTAGATCGAAGGGATTCGCATCTGCGGCCCAATTCCCCAATGCTGCGAGAGGGATGGACAAAAATATTTAGTATCACACGGGACGTTCTCTGCCGACCAGGCGCAAGAACCCCCGGGCTTTTGCGGATCTGCGTGGACGAGACCCCTCATCCCAAACCGCTTTCGGATGAGGCGCTTTGCGAGACCCTGAGCCTTCACGAATCATCCACATTCGTGGCAGAGTGCAAATTATAGAGGGTGATACGAATCAAAACCAACCGGTGAGGGTTTCCCGGATCCGGACGCGTGTTTTTTTTNGGATGAATTAGTCTACCATGATGTGAGGGAAGTGTGTTGATAGATCGCAAATAGAAGAAGCCCATTTGTCTGTTCCCCGACTGTCGTAACCTTACCGCGAAAGACGGCGGCAGGCTTCCTCCTCCCCTTCCGTCGCAGAAAAGGGTTGGAGAGCGTTTATCTGCTCCACTTTCCGATGCTGGCGAACCACGTTGTCGTGTTCCTGATCCAAACCGGGGGATTGTGCCTTTTGTGGAGCCTGTTATGTGATAGGTGCCTGAAGCGCCCATGGAGACATGTCGTGGGCTTCCCATCAAACCTTCGCCTGAGAAAGTGTGAACCCGCCTCCTTTTTGGCGGACGTGGTTGCTTCTTGTCCTTCTCAGCCTTCGAGGCATTTCCCTTGTGCCCAACTAGTCGTCCCTACGGCCCCAGCTGGTCCTCTAGCGTCAGTGTGCACAAATCTCGGTGAGTATATAGCCTCATCATTCCGCGCGCTGGGGAATGTGTTTGACTGATGCTTTGATTTGACCCAGGGATTCTTATCCTTATAACGCGGTGCTGCCAGTTCTGAGCGCCGGTTGAGCTTTACTTGCATCATCAAACCTATTCACATTCCTTTAGAACACCACGCTCCTTTAACGAACCCATCCTCCTTCCCCTTCGTCGACGATGTTCACGCCTCCGTCATCTCCGCAGCCGAACCCGCGTGCATCGTTTGCCGATGAAAAGCCCCCCCCAGCCCGAGAAGTCCTCCTCGAGGTATCTGTCGCCGCCTCCGACAACCCCGACGCCGTCCCCAACGTCTTGCCATCGGTCGCAAGAGGATGCCAAACGACGGACGGGTCGCCGATTTCGCAACGCTGTCATTCTCGTGCCAATCATTCTCATAGCAATCACCGTGACCGCCCGCATACTTTCTCATGGCCCACCCCCGGTGCTGGAGTCACTCTCAAGTTCCTTGCGATGGCCGGGGCTGTTCTCGACACCTGCTTGCGAGCAAAAACCGGGGCGAGTGGTTCTAGATAAGCGGGAACCCAGTCCTCAGCAGCCAACGACCACCACCTCATCGCTTCCACCCACCTCATCTTCTCTCCCGACCTCTTCAACCGTGCCCACTGTACCTTCGGCAGCACCTGCACTCCCGACCCCTTTCCCCCAGTCCTTCGATGGGGTCATTGCGAAGAACTTCTCGACCGTTTCGTGCATGAACTTCTTCACGAACATGATCAATGCGCAACCGTTTAGGTCATGTCGACCCTTCTCGCTTCTGCTCCAGACTTCGAATGACTTCGTTACGGTGAGTCTCTCTCCCTTCTTCGACAAATTTTTGCTTCTTCGACTTCGCCCGCCCGTTGCAATATTTCCGTTACATTGTTCACTTTTCTCCGGAACCTCCTTCCTATATCGCCGACCCGTGTTTTGATGCTAATGCGGTTTCCTTCTCAACCTAGGCCCAGACGAACCTCACGCTGCTTAACAACCTTGTCTGGGGAACGTGCAATACTGTTACACCGGAAGACGACTGTGTAGCCAACATGGCTGGCTTTGCAACCAGTTTGCGATCCGAGTGTGCGACAGAGCTCAAGGATAATAACGCCATGGCCGTGGACACCTTACGCGGTAAGTTCATCATCACCGTCATCCTCATCATTCACCGCACATGTGCACATTTTACTTTCACCTCTAAAACTTCTTCCTCTTCCCATCTTGATCGAATTCTCGTTTTCTGCTTTTTTATGTCATCTTCATATCAGCATCTGTCTGATATGCTTCCTTCCCTTTCTTCTCCCCTTCTTCTCCCGTCCTTCCTTTGATGGTGACTTCATACTAACCCGAGCTCTTTTTTTTTTTGATCTTTATGTTTAATCTCATCCCGATCCATCTTTGATTCGCCGACACAGCGCTCGATGCATACAGCGTAATGCGCGACGCCGCCTGTCTCACGGACCCGACTACGAACACCTACTGCTTCGTCAACGCCGCACGCGATACCAACCCTACCAACCTCTACTACTACTCGCTGCCCCTCGGTCACAAGATCCCTGAACGCTCGACGGACCCGCAGTGTACAGCGTGCTTGAAGAGCTTGATGGGGTTGTATGGGACTGCGCTCAAGGACGCGAATCAGGCGAAGGTCCTGACGGGCCTTCTGTCAACGTATGAGGGTGCCGCGGAGAAGACTTTGGGCAAGTGCGGTGCTGGATTTGCGCAGACGGGGCTCGCCAACGCAGCTGATGGCCGTGATTCGAAGATCCCCGCTGGTGTGGTGATCTTGGGCAGTGTGGTTGGCAGTTTGTGGATGCTGCTCGGGGGATGGTCTTTCTGATTATGATGAGGTATGGACGCGGGCGCGCGCGTCGCCGATCATGGCGGGGCGGGCTTTTCACCCCGACCACGGAAATCTGGTGTGCGGGCGGCTGACCCCCGACCGACTGCTTCCGAGTCGCCGGTGTTGGATATCCCGTGTTTTGGGTTCTGGGTTTCATCATGACATGGCGTGCATGGCATGCTTATTACGATGGTTTTGTCGATGTGCTCCCTTCAGCAGCCATGCGTCGGCCGCCTGGGTGTACGTTCTCTCTTCCTTCCTACCCTTCCCCCTTTCCTTCCTCCCCCCTTTCTCCGGCTTTGATGTAATTTCTTACAACATTTTACCCACACATGTCTTTGTTCCTAGTTTTCTTTTCGAACCCTTTTTTTTGCAACATCCAAGTTTCAGCAGCATTTTTCTCTTTGTTTTCTATTGGGGCATTTGTCGTAGTTTTTTCGTCTGTTCGTCGTACTTTTCTTCGGGTTTTTTTCAAGATCTTGGATGTCACCCTATCCCCCTTTGCTCTCCCCTTCGTCGACTGCTTTCTTCAAGCATACACACTTATACCTTCGCACACACACACTTACCCACTTGCTTTCTTTCTCTTCTTCTGGATCCGTGCTGGCGATTGGATTGGATCGGATTGGATTAACGGGCTGAGAAGGCGGATTGAACGGAGCGTCTGTGGCTGCATGCATGCATATCTATCCATCTACTTTATTTTACTTCCCTAACATACTACTCACCACTCCAGCGGTCCTCCCACACCCCTGATTTGGGGGTTGGTTGATTGCTGTGTAGATATCCAAGCGCGTTCAAAGTGTCTGTCGTCGCTGTACATGCCGATTTACCTACCTACGTACATACCTACCGTGCAGGGACTGCAGCAGAATCTGTATTGAAATTATTTATTGTCTATATATTCCCTAACGCCGCTTCTTTTCTTTTTGCCGTGAGTTGGGTGTGTCCTTGGCGACAACTTGGCCGAGACGGCAAATCCGCGTTCGGAAGGTCTCGACCTATAAATGGTATTTCGAAGCGCGAAGCGACACTTCGATCGTTGTCTAAGCGTGCATCACTTGCGCCCCACTCGAACCTCGAAAAGAGCGAATATTTGGGGTAGTGGTTAAAACGAGAGTACCTTCAACCCGGCTGTTGCAGGTAGGACGGTACTTCAGGGTGAATTTAAAAAGAATAGATAGATACGGAGCTCCATTTCCCTTCACGCCACCAGGGACTTGTACGTACGTACCGTGTGCGAGGTACCAACGGGTAAATGGATCCCATACATGCTCCGTGGCAGCCATATCTCGTGGGCAGATAATTCAGAAAAGGGGAAAACGTGGCCTGGGCGTCCGTTTTGACAGCAGCAATGACGGCGCCATTAAGACTTCTACACTACATTCCGCTACCCATCCGAAAGGTGTATGGATTTTGACTTTAAAGGCGCCTACGTGAGTGGATACTGGACGTTCCACGCAGGAGCCCGATTGGTCGCTGTCAAAGCCAATCTAAAAAATGCACAGCTTTGCTCCAACCCAACTCTACAGTGCGGTGCTCATCGCTCTCGTTAAAGTCCAGGCTAGTATTATCAGATCACGGACAAAAAGGTTCCTTACCTCTGGCCTACATGTTAAAGCTGGGCTCTGCAAAACATTTGAGCCACAGGTGCGGATTGGTCACTCCTTATCTCGTCCACCTTTTGAAGCCTTTTGTTACAGGTGCCGTCAGTGCACTGAATATCCGGTCACCCAATTAGCTCGGCGGAAGGGCAAAAGAATGTTGCGTTCAACTACTCCGTGAGCCAATTAGGATGTTGTGATAAAGATGGTCGAGCCTTTCGAATGCCCTGGCTGATCAACCGTCCGCCGTCGTCCAGGTGTGAATGATTTTCGATTTGTCCACTGGAGAACTACGACCTTCCGGCTAATATCTGACTATCGTGGCGGCTTAGACGAGCTGCCTTGATGCAGTTCTGACAAGCTTCTCAATATCTCCCTTGAAAACGCATCTATGAGAGCGCCGCTTCATAGCTCGAGCCCTCTCGCAGGCTCTCAGCCTCCGTCAGAGATATCGACGAGTGTCCGGAGTCGTGGCCCTGTATTCATCGTTGCAGTACCATTTGCCAGGGCAGATAGTATATTACGGCGCCCTTGTACTCAATCGAACAAATGAATGATGAATGAACTTTCTTGCGGGCGACGTCTTGTCAACAGGCGATGTCTCTCGATGTCACCGCACACCTTTGTGAATGGAAAGGCCTCAGGGTGTGGAAACGTGGCGCCTGTCTTCGAGTTCGATTTTAAAAACCTGCCTTTCCGATGAGACGCCACGTTCTTGCGCTTCAGTTTCTTGTCCAACTTCCCGTCTGTCCTTTCAGCTAGTTTATTCGGTTGTCGACGAAGCCATGTGGGTGGCTGTAGACGACGGGGATCCACGAATTACATGGGATGGCTCCTGGTTTGTCCGGAATGATGTTGGGAGCTCTTTGGGCGCTGTGTGGGGGCCCCCTTTTTTGAACACGATGCACGGATTCACCGGGAGGCCTGTTGCGAACGTCACGTTTTCTTACTATGGTGCGTTTATTAGGACTCGAGGAAGAGCGGATCTCCTGAAAGAAACTCGACTTTTTTTCACTTCTTAGGATCGTATCCCAGGGTCTGGGTCGTGATTACGAGCGACAGTAACATCACATCCGATTTCGAGTGCCGTCTGGATGGTGGCCCTCTGAACAGAGGCAGGATTGGGAATAGCGGCCCAGATTCTTGGAAGTATGCTGTTTGTGATGGGAACGGTACCACTATTGCCGAAGGAGATCATACGCTCCAGTTCGGTTTTAGCGGAGGAGCGGCGGGGAATATGTGGGTAGATGTCATCGAGTACCGTCCCTCTGCGGAAGCCGACACAGCCAATGAGTGGTTGCGCGTAGACGCCCCTGACGAGGAAATCGTTTACTCGTCTGGGTGGGAAGGCAGTGACATATGGCCCGATGCCAGATTCACTTATTTGAACGGGGCGTCGTTGTCATACAATTTTACTGGTAAGGTGTCTACTTCATGAGTCTTGTCTGTTTAAGAAGGCTGACAAGTTTCACTGTAGGGGAGGCCATTACTTGGGGAGGGTTTATCCCTGATAGTTCTGGACTTGGGCCGGGATTAGGATATTACACTATCGATGGGCAGCATCCACCGACGCACTTCGATATCCCTGCGAGAAGCAGCACTTTTGAGCCGATGGACCAGTTGTTTTTTAATGTTAGTGGACTACGGCCAGGGCCTCATCGTCTAGAGGTAGTCAACGGTGGAAACGAGACGACCGCTGCGTTAGGGCTCACACACATATACGCCAGGAACTCACCACACCTTCCCGTATCTGAATCTCCAACACCTAACACAAGCGCAAAGGGGGGGNTCCAGGGGAAAGCTCATCGGTGGCGCAGTCGGCGGTTCCGTTGCTGCTATTGCTTTGATGCTCTTATTGGTGCATGTAACTATCGCTCTTCGACGTCGACGACCCCAGCGAAAGAAAATAGAAATCTCGGTGGACGGGGAATCGACCACCACCATCTCAAGCACCATTTCAAGCACCAAAACGACGCCAACTTCCCAAACGTTTGCGATCCAGGAACCCGTGCCAGATGCCGGTCTTGATAAAGCATTGAAAATCTCATCCTTAACCGGACCTCCGGCTGCGCGCGATCCTCAGCAACCAAGCTTGCCAAGTCGAGCTCCCACTCCGGTTCAGTACAGTCAAGATGGAAAAATAGACGAGATGGGCCATAACCCCTGGAAATAATTATAGGCTGACGTTCGTTTTAGTATTTGTATACACCAGATGCATTGCAATGTATACCCGCATACCCATCGAGCATACGTCTGTTTCCTTCTTGCCAGGGATCTCCTCGAAGTCCACACAAATTCGATACGGGCATTCTTCACTGTTATACTCATCAGTGGAACTAGCATAGGTTCAATGACTTGAAGATGAGGATTTACTCGCCGCGAGTAGCCGATGAGGAACTCCAAAAATTTCGCCTCAATTTTATCGACTCGCGTGCCTCCCTAATCACATCTCAACGCCACTGCCGAGTGGTAAGTAAAGACTGCCCGTCCGACGTCAACTTTCCGGAGAAGTGGGATGCGAGCTTTGAGGAGATTCCGAAGTATAAAAAAAAANGGTCGTTTATTCGGTGGGAATCTACGATCTATTTCAATGCATTCAATGGAAACAATGGAAATTGTACAAGTTGAATATACCAATGTGAACGTCCGCCCATAGTTACATCCATGGGTTGTGCTCTATCTCATCTACTTTCCCATCTTGACTGTACTGAAATGGGGTTGTAGCTCGACTTGGCAAGCTGGTTTGCTGAAGATCGCGGGCAGCCGGAGGTCCGGTTAAGGATAGGGTTTTTGAGGCTTCCATCATTTTGCTGCTTGAGATAGTGCCGGTCGATTCTCCATCCACTACGACTTTGATTTGCTTTTGCTGGCGTCGCCGACGTCGCAAAATAATGATTCCGTACACCAATAAGAGCATCAAAGCAACAGCAGCGACGGAACCACTCGCTGCGGCACCTATGAGCTTTCCCCTGGAGCCTCTCTTCGTGCTTGTGGCAGTGGTAGGTGCTGGAGATTCAGATATAGGAGGGTTAGGTACGTGTGGTGAGTTCCTGGTGTATATGTGTGTGAGTGCTAATGCCGCGGTCGTCTCGTTTCCACTGTTGACAACCTCCAGAACATGAAGTCCTGGTTCTAGGCCACTAACATTGAAAAGCACTTGGTTCCACCACCCGGGAAATTCAGTTGCAGGAGTATCGAAGTACATCGGTGGATGCTTCCCATCGATAGTGTAGTATGCCGATCCCGATCCTAGTCCGGGATCACTGGGGATAAATCCTCCCCATGTAATTCCCTCCCCTAAAGCGAGACTCAGTGTTCTTGGACAGACCAGACTAGTGAGGCAAACATCTTACCGGTGAAATTGTATTTTAACGACGCCCCATCCGAGTACGTCAACCTGACATTGGTTGGGGCTGAGCCTGAAATACTTGATCCTCTAGGAGTGGGACTCCTAAGCCTGAGTTTGGCTCCGCAAGCTTTCGCTCTTGAGGAAGTACTTGAGCAACAAAGCCCCATCATGTAGATGCGATACGACAAGGACTCGGCAAGAAAATGATTGCCACTCCCACTCAAATCTTCGCGCTCGTCAAAGAAAGCTTGGGTATCACTGTGACGGTGTACAGGATCGCAGATGACAGGGTATCGTACACCCGGTTCATCTTGCCTAGCATTGAGCCACGACCCGCGGCGCAATGATGTAGACTTGCCATTCTATGGCGACCGCCGCCGCTACTCTGAAGTGGTCCCCTCTTGTCTTGAGTACTTATTGACTCAAAGTGAGCACAAGTGCAATAGTAGTGCATGGAGCAACTGCACTTTTTCTTTGGCCGCCATTTGCCAGTTCAGTGCGGAAGGGGGACTCTTGGGATCACCTGCTGTAAGAATTTGAAAGCCCTGTCTGGAAGTCATGTTTATATATCTACCATATGGATCTCTTGTATCTGCTGTGCAGATAGCCAATAACTTCATTCCTCCACATAGCTACAGTCATTCCAAATTCAAGTACCGGTGACTAAGCGACTTGTTGGATGTACCATAGAAGTCAGATGTTTCCGAAAATTCTGTGCAATCTTCAATGAACTTGTTTATAGCCACCACAACCTGAGGCTCTCGGTCCTATAAGCAAGCCCAGTCAGGTGTGAAAAGCATAGTAAGAGGAGGTAAGGAGAGAGGTGAAGCAGGATACAAACCTGAAGATGATTGATTGCCCTCAGGAAAGCCCGTTTCCAGGGGGTGCTGCCCCAAGGAGTCCAAAAGAAATTTTGATTTCTTTGATAGTCTGCTTTCAGTAATTTTGTGAACTTTTGCCATCCATCCAGGCGCGTGAAATCCACAAGTTCAAGGGCAATATGAGAGGGATGATTCAACAAAGCCAATAGAAAGAGATTGGAAGATGGCCACACTAAACCCATATGAGGCCAGGACTGGGAATTAGAGAGATCGGAGACTAAAGGAAGGTCTGGGGGTGAATGATTCAGGGAAGAATTTGCGAAGTGACACATAATAGATCACATACCAACTACAGGGTACCGAATGACATGCTGTAGAAAGCACTTTGCAAGGTGGATTTGAACACGGGAATATGGCACAAACAAATCCTTCGAACGACTTTCCTCATTGAGAAAGTCCCCAAAGGATTTGTGGTATAAGTACAGCTTTGTACTGAGGGGACCGCTGCGACGTAGTGTCACGAGGGAATGTAGATCCGAGATGAGAATTTCGTGTGCCCCACTTTCCAGTTGAAGATAGCCATCAACTTTCTCGTTCGAAATCTGAAAGGGGGAGTTGTCATTGATTTTGGGGAAGCCCAGAGTAGAGCTGATATGGTAAGCACGGAAGAGCAGCAGAAATTCGCGCTCGCGGTGGGTGTCAACTGCTTCGTACGCCATCCTGGCAGCAGATAGAATGTTGTGGTAAAGAAGGTCAAGCTTTTTAAACGGCCTTATTGATTGATCATCCGTCGGTGCCCAAGTGAGAACAATCTTCAGCCTGTCCACAGGGGAACTAGGACGCTCCGACAGGTATCTGACTACCGTTGCTGCATATATGAACTGCCCGGATGCAGCTTCGACAAGCTTCTCGATATCCACCTTGGAGAACCATCCGGGAGATCGTGCCCTAGGGTCGCTGCTTCGGAGCCCGAGCTCTCTCAGGCTCCGCGAGAGATATCGACGTATGTCGGCGGTGGCATCGTATTTGTCACTGAGCTCAATGTGATAGGCCAGTTTATTCAACTCTCCACCGGGTTCCAGAGCGCTGCGAATAGCCCACTCGGGTCTGCTGGCAATGAATACGCGAAAAGGAAGATTTTTGTCGAGTAGGCACTTCTTGACCGCAGCCAAGATTTTTGCTTGATTATCTTCACCTTGACACTCGTCGAGGCCGTCAATGAGGATGGCGTAACGGAGCGAGGCGAAATCCAACCTTCCCGCCTCATGAAGAAGCCTTACGGGTTCACATATGAGGGCGGTCATTTGGCTGAGCAAGGACTTTTTAAAGATGTGGCCATCTCTTTCGACTGCTGAGCCGATGTATTCCTTGAGACCAGGATTTTCTGATCCCAGCTGGTAGGCGATTGTCGGAACGAGAGAGGATGTGGTGTTCCGCGTAGGGTCTCCAGCACCGAAAAAATACGCGGAACCGAGGATGTCCGACTTCGAACAGGATTCAGCGATTGTCTGCTGCAAAGCGGACTTGCCAGAGCCTGCAGCCCCCGTCATGCATAACAGTCGTTGAGGAGACTTCCGGTCCGTGATCCAATTCTTGATCTCCCTGATGACCTCGACCCTGGTATCTTCATCGCATTGTGGAGGGTCGGATCGCGCGTAGGAATCGTGCAGAGCGTTGACTGCCGTGTGTGCCGACAAAGTCTTCCATCCTGACAGATTGGCAATATCAGTGTTATCAAAGAAACGCAGAATCGCGCAGGGTACACACCATCGCTTCCGAGTGAGGACTGCACTGATTGGGCATTGACTGTCACCTTTTCGGCGACACCAATGGTTGTATGGCATAAATCTCTCATACTAAAGTTGGAGGCGCTGTGGAGAAACGACTGGTGGGAGCCTTGCACCCCTGGTTCTGGTTCCGATATCTGTCTATTAGCTTCCGAGAGACTGCCCGTGCTGGGAAACACACTGAACGACGACCCGGACGAACCTGGTTCCGGCTCATGGTGACCATGCAAATGTGGATGGGGGACCACTAATCTCACGCCCGGAGCAAGGGACGAGGAAGGCTGCTTGTCCATTGCCCTCGCATCCATTCTTGAAGGCTTTAAAACAGTGACGTCTCCGCTCGGGGAGGGGTTCTGGAGAGGCTATGTGGGGACATAAATGAGAATTGAGCATGTCATACACACCCAGCAACTTACCTGAGCGTCCTTTCTTCTGCGACGTCTCTTTTTACGGAAAGGCTATGTGCAGAGTCGATAAGAGCGCTGCATGAACCCATTGTTATTCTTAGGCGCGTTGAAACTTACTTGATCATCCTTTCCTCTGCAATGTCCGTTGGCAGTCGATACGATGTCGACGGCACCTGTGTCGCGAGCACGGGAAGAGGAAGACTATGCGGAGAGGTCGATAAGAACAATTTGTAGGTCTGGTGCCCCCTGCGATTTACCTGAGCATCTTGTCGTCCGGGACGTCTGAGTGGTGTGGACTATGGGGACGGGATTCAGATCTTGGCCTGCTCCTTTTGCCCTGCGGCATTGATGGTGGTGGTCTCGAGATGGGAGTTGGATGGGAGTAGAAGGCAAGGCTTGCTGGCACTGACGGTGGGCCGTACTATCGTCAAACAAAGCCTGATGTACAACGAATAAACATTATCTAGCAGTGATCGTTGCTGTTGCCGTGGCTATGCAAAATTAGCAATTGTCCTTTTAGAGAACGTTGTTGTTCCCATCCGCCCCATCCGCTAGAGAACACGATCTGCCAGCGATTTGCAAACCTCCAGTGAGTACCGCGAAGCTCTTCTTTCCTTCTCTTATTATTCCCTCTTCCTATTATTATTCAATTATTTATCTAGAATTCAGCCCACCATCAGTTATCATTCGCAAGCCGAAAGCAAGCTACGAGTGTACCGTGTCTGCGTGTCTGCCGCCACGATCTCCACGACTTCGCTTCACCCTTGTTCCACCTCAAAACACATAATTCAAGAAATGTTCCCTCATAGATGCCAAATAATCCTAGCGATGAGCCCTTTGACGGTCGCAGCCACCCAAGGCATAGCTAACCCACCCATGCTCACTTGCAGTCGACGGCATGCGGATGCAGAAGGCAACGCCACGTTAGGCATAGATGCCGTCCATTCGCCCTCTCGAGACGACGGTATAATACAATGAGGGGAATCATTCAATTCTCCAGGGACGCTTTCGGGCGAGACGATGCGATCTCGTATGGTCCATATTGCAGCATCGGCGGGTGTGGCGGAAAGAGGAAACAAGGAGGTGTGGAAGGTATGTAGGTCAATATTATTTCGATATCTATATAATTGCATGATTGTCACTCACTCTTGTCAGGCGATTAGGACGTTCGATTATTTCGTCGATGAAACCCAGTGACGGATACACCTGCAGAGAGCTCATACCGGCTGTTTGAACAAGTGTTTGATTCATTGCGAGTCAGAGAAACACGTTCCAACCTTTAGGCGGATCATGAGCCGATTGAACCGTCGCGCCTTACTAGACTCTCCCCGAGACGCAGTCCCCTAGTTATTCCTGGTGCTCACCAGAGCTCTTCGATTGCTCGAAACAAGGCGTTGCGATGCTTCCCCCTGCCTTTGATCTGTCTCATCCCAGCCGCTTGCCAGCCGTGATTCTGTCTTGCGCCCGTCGCCCGATTGAGCAGGGATCTGAGTGCCGTCAATTCCATTGTCCGCGTCGTCTCACTCTCTCCAGACTCGTCTAGCTTCTCGTTCGGCGAGAGGTTTATAGAATGATTTGATAGGCGAGTTCGAGACGCGCCCTGCAGCTCTACTGAAAGCTTGACAGGATAATAGACGTGCTGACGTTCTGCAAATTGTCCAAAAAAAATTGACCAATCATATTGGTTGTGTTGAATCTTGTTGATGCAGAAGGAGCTAGGATACCTGGCTTTCTGATTCTGCAGGTAAGAAAAAACTTAGAAAAGGCCCCAAGCTGATTCAGGTTCTTGACGATGGGCTGGCCGGATTCCCCAATACGGCTCGTTAGTGCATTCGGTTAGAGCCACAACCGCAGATTGGTGGCTTCTTACCTTGTCCAGTTTCTGGAGCCTTTCGCGGTGCAAATTTTCATCAGTACAGTTGCCCCAGTGCACCCAGAAACTACGCCCCTTCGGTCGCCCAGCTAGTCCGGCGGAAGAGCAAAAGTAAGTCGCGGCAACTGCTTTGTGCTCCATCCTGCATGTTTTTGTAAGGATGGCCAAGCCTTTCGAAAGCCTTCTCTGATTGACTGTCCGCCGGCGTCTAGGTGCGAATAATTTTCTGTTTATCTAATGGGGGACTACGACGCTCCGACAAGGATCTGACCGCCGTAGCGGCGTACGGGAGACCAGTGTAGATCGACTGTCCTGACAGAGTTCAATCAAAGTTCTCTATATCTTCTTTCAACAACCATCTATGAAATCGTGCTCTGGGGTCGCGGTTTCGGAGCTTGAGCACTCTCACAGAATTTCTAATTTCAGGCCCCGCCAGAGATATCTAGGAACGTCCGGGGTTGTGGCATTTTTTCGTCGACATGGTACCATTTTCCAGGGCAGTTAATATATTCCGGCCCTATTGTACTCAATCGAACAAATGAATGATGAATGAATTATCTTGCTGGCGACGTCCTGTCAACACGCAATGCCTCTCGAACACAAATGTCACCGCACACCTTCGTGAATGGAAAGGCTTCTGGGTGTGGAAACGTGTCGCCTGTCTTTTGGCTCTAAAATATAAGCCTACCTCCAATGAGGCACCGTGCTCTTCAACTTCTTGTGCTTCAGCCTCTTATCCAACTTCCCGTCTCTCCTTTCAGCTAAATTATTCGGCCGTCGACGAAGTCATGTGGGTGGCTGTAGATAATGCGGATCCCCGAATCAAATGGGATGGCAACGATTCTTGGTTTATTTGGCCTGACGCTTGGGACCTTCCAGGCGCTTTGTGGGGGGCCCCTTTCTTGCAGGGGATGCGCGGATTCACCGGGCCTATTGGAAACTTGACTTTTTCTTACTATGGTACGTGGTCTTGGCCATGAGCTTGAAGTTGAAGAGTATATCTCCAGAACAGAACTTGACTTCCTTTCACTTCTTTAGGATCACAATCCAGGGTCTGGGTCGCAATTACAAGTAACGAGAACATGTCTTTCGGTTTCGAGTGCTTTCTGGACGGTAACCTCATGGATGGCGGCGCGTTTGGCCCGAATACCGGCGCAGCTTCTACGAAGCACCCCATTTGTACATCGAGAGAGGCCATGGTTTCTGAAGGAAACCATACACTGCAGGTCAATTTTAGCGGGAGACCAATTGGGAATGCGTGGGTAGATCTCATCGAGTATCGTCCCTCTGCAGAAGCCGACATAACAAATGAGTGGTCGCGCGTAGACGCTCTTGAAGAGAAATTCGTTTACTCGTCTGGCTGGGATGAATTTCGGTCGGATGATTTTTACTTCGAATTCGATGCCAAGTTCACGTCCTTGAATGGGGCGTCGTTGACATACAACTTCACCGGTAAGCTGTCTGCTTCGTGATCCTTGTCTGTGAAGGACGGCTAATTTTCGCTTCAGGGGAGGGAATTACTTGGGGAGGGTTCGTCCCTGGGTCTGGTAGTACTAGCTCCCAACTTCAGTCGGGATTGGGGTATTACACGATTGATGGGAAGCAACCACCGACCTCTTTCGTCATTCCTGCAAGTAATAGTTCTTTCCGGCAGATGGACCAAGTATTCTTCAATATTAGTGGCTTGGAGCCAGGACCTCATCGTCTGGAAATAGTCAATGGTGGAAACGAGAGGACTGCGCCGTTAGGGCTCACACACATATACACCAAGAACTCACCACACGTACCTACCCTTCCCATATCCGAGTCTCCAACACCTACCACGAGCGCATCTTCCACAAGCACATCTACCACAAGCGCAAAGGGAGGGTCCAGGGGAAAGCTCATCGGTGCCGCAGTGGGTGGTTCCGTTGCCGCTATTGCTTTGATGCTGTTATTGGTGTATGGGATCATCGCCTTTCGACGTCGACGACCGCAGCGAAAGCAAATTGAAATCTCAGTGGACGGGGAATCAACCACCACCATCTCAAGCAGCAAGACGACGCCAACCTCCCCGTCGTTTGCGAACGAGGATCCCGTGCCAGATGCTGGTCCTGACTCCACCTCATCCTTAACCGGACCTCCCGCTGCTCGCGATCCTCAACAATCAAGCTTGCCAAGTCGAGCTCCGACTCCGGTTCAGTACACTCAAGACGGAAAAATGGATGAGATGGGCCATAACCCCTGGAGGTAGCTCTGGGCTGACGTTCGCTTTAGTGTTCATACACACCGGATGCATTGCAATGTATACCTACATACCCATAGAGTACTTAACTTCGAGTCAGAGATCTCCTCGAATTTCATACAAAGCCGATAGCCGGATGCGCATTCTTTACTTTTATACCCATCAGCAGAAACTATAAGATTGATAAGCCTTGCCTTGCTTCGCTACGGCATTGGGATCCCGGTATGAGGCTCCGGGTTGTCTGTTCCTTGAATGTTGACTGGCCTCGAATATGACACAATTCATTGATGTCAGGATACCGTTCAGTTTGTGAGTTGCTCGAGGTAAAATGTTCACTGTGCTCATAGCTTAACTTTGAATACAATGTCAGTCAGTGAATCTGCGAGTGTATTATTATGGACCCTAGTTTGAGTGCATCAATGGCATGTGCTAACGGTATCTGGCCATTGCGACGTCGAGATTACAGAGAAGGCGCCGAGAGGCTGGCTGAACGCAAACGCCGCTCTCTTGAATTCCATCTATTGGCGTAGTTAGAAATACTTGATCGGTGTGCAGCTTTTGAGCTTACTTTTTAGCGATGCCTTATAATAGAAAATGAGAGTTTTTGGCAGTTTGGTCTGAATCACGACGCATAGTAGGCCTCTCCTACAATACTGAGGTCAAACTGGGAACAAACACTGGTATCAAAGAATGCAGAACGCGCAAAGGTGCAGGTGCCAAGACATAAACGGAAGTAAACTGATCGGGGACCTATCGATACCTATCTTTCAAGATACTTAGGAATTAGGGATATCGATCATTTAATACGCCCGTTGCTCGATTGAGTGGTGAACCAAGTACGTTCGACTCCATTGTCCGCGTCGTCCGACTGTCTCCAGACTCGTCTAGCTTCTCATTTGACAATAGCTTGATAGAATGGCTGATAGGTGAGTCCGATCAGATGCAGCCTTGGCCCCCGCCAGCTCCTCTGAAAGCTCTACAAGATAATAGATCTGTTGACGTTCTACTAATTGTCCGATTATTTCCAAAATCACATTGGTTGTCCCAGGTTCTTGCACTTTGTCTTGCTCGAGGATGACGGATTCTCCTATAGTATGTGACTCAGTGACGCATTCGAGCCACAACCACCACGAATTAGCGTAGCTTTTCACGGTGTGTATTTTCAACAGTAAAGCTGCTGCCAGTGCACTGCCCTCGTTGTTCGGGGAAACAGTAAAAGAAAGTCGCGTCATAGGCTTTATGCACCATCTCGAATGTTGTTGTAAGGATGGTCGAGCCTTTCGAGAACCTTGGCTGATTAGCTGTCTGCCGGCGTCCAGGTATGAATAATTCTCAGTCTATCTAATGGGGGATCACGACGCTCCGACAAGTATCTGACCACCTGAGCGGCGTACGGAAGACCGGTGCCGGTGTAGATCGACTGCCTTGACGCAGTTCTGACAGAGTTCAGGTCGTCGATATCTTCCTTCGACAACCATCTATAAGATCGTGCTTTGGAGTCGCAGTTTCGGAGCCCAAGCGCTCTCACAGAATTTTAGCCCAGATATCTACGAATGTACAGAGTTGTGGCATTGTTTTGTCGATATGGTACCATTTTCCAGGGCAGCTAATATATTACGGCGCTCTTGTACTCAACCGAACAAATGATTGATGACTGAATTATCTTGCTGGCGACGTCCCGTCGATACACGATGCCCCTCGAACACAAATCCCGCCGCACACCTCCGCGAATGGAAAGGTTTCTGGGTGTGGAAACGTGTCGCCTGTCTTTGGCTCAAATTTAAAGGCGTACCTCCAGTAAGGCACCGCGTTCTTATGCTTCGGCCTCTTATCCAACTTCCCGTTTCTCCTTTCCACTAAATTATTCGGTCGTCGACAAAGCCATGTGGGTGGCTGTAGATGACGGAAATCCACGAATCGAATGGGATGGTTCTTGGTTTGACTGGAATGATGTTGGGAACTCGTTGGGCGATATGTGGGGCCCCCCTTTCTTGAACGGGATGCATGGATTCACTGGACAACCTGCTGGAAACTTGACTTTTTCATACTATGGTATGTGTTCTTGGCCCTGAACTTGGGGTAGGAGGATAGTATGTCTCCTGACAAAACATTAACTCTTTCCGCTTTAGGATCGAATGCCAGGGTCTGGGTCGCAGCCACAAGCGACGGTGAATTATTCCATGAATACGAGTGCCTTCTGGATGGTAGTGTCATTGACGGCTCCAGGATCGGGCTGGAAGGCCCAGGTTTCATGAAGTACCCCCTTTGTTGGAATTCATTGGAGAGCGGCAATACTGCTGAAGGAAACCATACACTCCAGGTCAACTTCAGAAGCAGAGCAGGGGGGAATATGTGGGTTGATGTCATCGAGTATCGTCCCTCTGCAGAAGCCGACGTAGCGGATGAGTGGTACCGCGTAGACGCTCTTGAAGAAGAAATCGTTTATTCGTCTGGGTGGGAAGAAACTCGGTGGGGTGACTCCTTCAACAGGCCCGATGTCAAATTCACGTCCTTGAATGGGGCGTCTTTGACATACAATTTTACCGGTAAGTTGTCTGTTTCGTGAGTCTGATTTCTGGAAGAAGATTAAATCTCGTTTTAGGGGAGGGAATTACTTGGGGAGGGTCCACCCTCGGCTCTAATACTAGTTCCGGACTTCGGTCGGGATTGGGATATTACACTATCGATGGGAAGCATCCACCGACATCCTTCGTTATCCCTGAAAGTACCTTCTCGCGGACGAACCAGATGCTTTTCAATGTTAGTGGCCTGGAGCCAGGACCTCATCGTCTGGAAGTAGTCAACGGTGGAAACGAGACGACCACGCCGTTAGGGCTCACACACATATACATCAGAAACTCACTGCACGCATCTACCCCTCCTGTATCAGAATCTCCAAAGAGGGGGTCCAGGGGATTGCTCATCGGTGCCGCAGTGGGCGGTTCCGTTGCTGCTATTGCTCTGATCCTCTTATTGGTGTATGGAATCATTGTTTTTCGACGACGTCGACGGCCCCAGCGAAGGCAACTCGAAATCTCGGTGGACGGGGAAGCGACCACCACCATCTCAAGTACCAAAACAACCTCAACCTCCCAAATGTTGGCGATCCAGGAACCTGGGGCACATGCTGGACTTGAAACCACCTTCAGAAACTCGTCCTCAACTGGACCTCCAGCTACTCGCAATCCTCAACAACCAGGCTTGTCAAGTCGAGCTCCGACTCCGGTTCAGTACACTCAAGATGGAAAAATAGATGAGATGGACTACAATACCTGGAGATAACTATGGGCTGACGTTCGTTTAGTATTTGTATACACCGGATCCATTGCAATGTATACCCACATACTCATAGAGTAAATAATTGTTTTCTTCTACTCCAGTGTTTCCTGATATCGATCATTCAGTGCAACCGACCGTTGTGGGTCCAATAGTTTGAAGAGGAATATTCACTCTACCCTGTCAACGAAAAGAGCAAGACGTCAATCAGCAAGGCAGACTAAATCAAAGTCTCAGAGGTTGCTCACACATCGTCTTGGGCGAATTCAACGAGGTCACGGTCTAAACCATGGTAAGTTATGACAAGGAATGGGGCTCGTAAGGCCGGTGTTCAGTTTCGTAAGCCTCGCTCTCGAGGAAGTACTCGAGCGACGAAGCCCATCGTATGCATGCGATACGACGAGGCTCGGCAAGAAAATGATTGCCACTCGCACTCGAATCTTTGATCCTAGTCAGGCGAGAAAGACGTTACATAAATTCCGTCAATAAAAGAAAATCCACACACACACACCTTCCGGAGGGTCAGCACCAAGTTTCGGCCTCGAGTGAAAGAAAAATCTGGTTTTGGAGAGAGCAGCCAGGAGAGTATCGGGGTCTAGATGCTCCAAAGACACATGCATTCCCGTCGAATCGCTGTCCAAGAGCGATGCAAATTGAGCCTCGAGGAGTGACTCAGACTCTCGGAGCGACCGTGCATGGTGCTGATGACAGTGCCCTGTTGCGTCCGAAGGATAACCTACAGTTGCGAGCCCTGCAACAGCGGTCCGTAGTCAGCTAGTTTGCTGCGTTCCTTCTCTGGCAGCGAGAGGCTGTACGATGTGGCGAGGGGAAGGAAAGCGGCAAAAGACATCCATACGACCACCCATTTGCCTAGAAGTAGGTGGGGGCGTCTATCAAGCTTAAATTGCGGATGCAAAGTACCAGGCTCGGGCTTTACGCATCATGCGTCATCAGCACGAACGAGAATGTTGGTGGCTTGCAGCTGAGGGCATCGGTGATGGAGGGACAATTACTGAGCGGAACAAACAAGGCCATCAAAGCTGGGCAGGGGGCTGCCAACTCGTTGCTCTCGACTGTCACGATCTCCACGACACATCTTTCGTCTCGCACTTATACCAGCCTCAAAACACTTATAATTCAGGAAATAGCACCCCATAGACGCTAAGTAATCCTAATGGTGAGCCTTTCAGACGGTGGCAGCCACACGAGTCATTGCTCACACCCATGCGTGATGGCAGTCGACAACATGCAGACGACGACTGATTCGTGACTTCAAACGCCTCTCAAGCGACCCGCCTGGCGGTGTCTCCGGCAGCCCATGCCCTGACAATATCATGCTCTGGAATGCGGTCATCTTTGGGCCAGGTCCGTGTCTCATGCAGTACGCGTGTGGCTTGCTGTTAATACTCTCTCCCGCAGCCGATACCCCTTTCGAAGATGGGACATTCAAGCTAACATTAACGTTCGACGAATCCTACCCCAACAAACCCCCCACCGTCAAGTTTTTGTCGCGCATGTTCCACCCCAACGTGTACACCAACGGAGAGCTTTGCTTAGACATCCTGCAGAACAGGTGGTCTCCGACGTACGACGTGGCTGCCATCCTCACCAGTATACAAAGTCTGTTGCACGATCCCAATCCCAACTCCCCTGCGAATGCAGAAGCCGCCCAGCTTTATCGGGAGAATATGAAGGAGTATGTGAGGAGGGTGAAAGCGACTGTGGAAGAGAGCTGGTTGGACCCGGAGGAGAGGATCGATGAGGGTGAGGGGTCGACTGCTGGCAGTCCGTCCTCTGCCTGATTCTTCGAGATGAGCCTACATGCTCGTCGCTACTAGGAGGGAGAGCCTCACCGTCATAATCAGTGTGTCGTCCCCACCCCTTGTTGCATTTTTCATTTTTTTTCTTCTCCTCTGTTTCCTTCTCACCACCGGCCATAAAAAGTTGCATCTATCTCACATTGCCACCTGGTAATTCCCTTCGTTACTTGCTCCCTCCACCCTGGGTGTGTGGTCGGTCGCCATGCCTTTACGGACAGTTGTCGTGGCCGACCCTCATTAATCAACCACCTTTTCCCCGTTTGGGTTTCTCTGGCCCTTTTAGTCTTTCAAGCTCATCCATATGTATTTGTGGCTCACGCATCCCAGTCAGAACTCTAGTAAATGTATTCTCTTATCCATCTAATAATCGATTTATCGCTGCACCGTCATTATCGTTAAGAGTCTCTCTAGGCCTCCATCGACGACGGTATCAGAGCGGATATGCGGATGATGGATGGATGGATTTGTTCGACTTCTTCGGCGCTTCCTCCTAGCCGGTTCCTCCCTCTTGGGAACCTTCTTTCCATCCTTGATCGGACTGTTTGTTGCTGATATCATCTTATTCTTTGTCTTCTTTGCTCTTCTTTCTTTCTCGTTCTCAGGCAGGCAGGCCGTCCTTGTTGCAACCACTGAGAAATTCCCGATTCGATCTGTCGGGGTCGGGGTCGGGGTCGGGCTCGGTGTTCCAACATATCATGGGCAATTTGAGGAGTAATTCAGTATATATGCGTGTTCGTTTCCGCATTTACTTTGCCATCCCCTTTTTTCCTTCCTTTCAAGTCTTCCCTCATCCTTCCAACAAACGTTAACACTGGCAGCCTTCTTTCTCTTATATCGTATACCGTCTTCTGGATCTTACTTGGAAGCTCGGCGACCGGCTGGCTGCCTTGTGCTTCTCCGTAAAGCGTGCGCGTCCTGAATTTCCATATTCAATGGGGGCTGAGATCGCCGTTATTTGGTGGCATTGAGGATGATATCGACCAGCGGGTACGCAGCACGCTAGCGCTCTCTCCGAGTTTCTGGGGTGCGCTACCACTTCGTGCTACGCCGATATTACAATACATTGGGGTGCGACGTGCCAGTGGTAGATGGTTTGCTCTGTCTCCGGGCTGGTCAGTGCCAAACAAGGAGCCTCCAACTTCATCCGACTCTCATATCCGGATCTTCGTGTGTTAGCTAGCAAACATTTGGCTTATCGTGTCCATAGTTTTGTTTCCTAGAGTGTGATTTATTTTCTAACAGATGCTACATATTACAAGAGGAGCTTCGAAACGAATGGTAGTCTACAATACGAACAGCAAACCCGTCTTCACGCGTTTTAGCTCGAGACAAGGAACGACCGGATGAAGGACATAACCCAGTCAACTGCGCCAACTGCCCATTCACAAGGTCCTCAACCTGTATAGGCGTCATCTGTGTTTGACCCGCGCTGACCGGCAGGCAGCTCGGAGTGTCAACATAGTTGTAGTGAACGACTCCCCTCCTGGTCACCAGTGGCAACATTGTTCCAGGCGTGTAATCGGATATGTACATAATGCGATCATTGGCAAAGTGCGAGTAATTAGCAGGGAAGTCGAAATCGCATTGCAATTCGAGCTGTATGTCGTCTTCCCGGTCGCCGATCTTGAGTCTATAACGGAATGAACGAACATGTTCATAGGGAAGCGAGTCGCGGGTAATAAAGTCGAAAGTCATCAGTCCAAGTTGGTTCTGTAGCCAAGGGGAGGGAGTGAGTATGCCGAGCATATCTGGCGGTAGTGGAAGAACGAATCCTGGAGTCACAAAATCCCGCTGCGGGATGAAGACAGTGCCTGTTTCGTTAACGACTTGGTCTCTAGGCGGGACTCTCCACACAGAAACGGAATCAAGGCGTATGTGAGCGATGATGTTCCTCGAAAGAAGCGTCTGTGAGCAGGGAGTTAGATGGAAAAGATGAGATTACGGGATCACGTACCGCGAGGGTTGATATTGATTCATTCAAAGTACTGGGAGGCGCATAACAATAGAGTCCCCTGATGAAATCCCAGACAATAGCGACGTGCCGATAGCTAAGGTATACGCAGTTGTGTCGCATGTGAAACTGATACACCGCCCAATGGTCGCTCTGTTCTGCTTTGAAGCCTCGGGAGCAAAGCAGAGTGAATGCCGCATCTGCATCACTTGGAACAATCTCGTAGATCACAATCTGACTAGATAAAATCGTACCCGATAAGAAGATGAACATGAACAAAGGCTGCTTGAGAAGATGGACGTACTCGGCATGCTCACGACCGCCCGGAAACATGAGCCCAACTCTCAGCCGGCTTTCATCACCTTCAGCGCCTGTAATCTCGAGACCTAGACCCCTCCCTCTTTTATACTCACTGAAGCTTTGCCTCGCGACAAGTACCGGAGTTTCGAAGGGTTTCTGACCGACTTGACCCAAATCAAAGAGACCGAGGGATTCCTCGGTGCGGGCAATGAAATACCTCCCGCCTGGAACCAAGAACCGGCTGGTGTTGATCTCATGATCATCGTTCATCAGAACAACGACACTTGACAGAGGTTTTAATTCGATCTCTTCCCCTTCTTGCTGAGTGATGCTGTTGCGATGCTCTGCGAGTATTCGACTCCACCGATGCGAACCGAAAGCTGCTCGAATGAGCTCAAGAAGGTTCATGTCATCGATATTGCCGTACGAAGGGATGAAGAGCGCCCGTTCTCGACAGAAAGAGCGAAAGATGGGCTCCCAGACCTGTCTTTGAAAGATCTGGTCGTGAAGAGATCGACACACCTGATAGAAGAAGGGGTTGAGTTATTAGAGGAGATGTCTGCATCGAGTCAACACCGTACGTGGCTTAAGGAGAGAATATCTTGCGCCTCCAAATGGCGGATGATCTCGGACCATAGCTCGACTGGTACGTCTCCTGCAACTTGACGCTCTCGCTCTTCTTGCATCATTCTGAAAATAAGAGCCTTGTGAACTCAACTTGAGGTGAAGAGATGAGATGTAGGTGGAAGGGGACAACCCCGGGGCCGTTGCCAATACTATTTGTCATTGCCACATGTGAACGTGATCAGATAATCTAATCTTCGGCGTTTAGCAACATATATACGAGCTCAAAGTCCAACTTCATGGACCTCGAGATCTTGGCTCCCAATTCCTTCACCAGGACGCCTGCAGTACGACGTCACGGATCCGGACAACGACACAATTTCTACTCATAATGTGGGACGATGTCGACGTTCCTATCATGAGTCTCCGCGAGGCCATGGGAGAGAGATTCTTCGCTATTTATGAGCGCAGGGGTGGGTTCCCCGTTTACACACGTAAACGCATGTAAAATCTACTTGGAAAGTTGCCTTGTGTCTCCCAGTAACACGCTCACGTCCTGAATTTCCATACCCAACGGGGGTTGAGGCCGCCGTTATCTGAAGGCATTCGAGACGATATTGATTAGCTAGTCCACAGTACGCTAGCGCTCCCTCCGAGCCTTTGGAGTTGTGCTATCACTCTGAATTACGCCAATACTACTATACATCGAGGTGCGACATGCGAGTGGTAGACGGCCTGCCCTCTTTTCCGGGCCTTTCAGTGCCAAACAAGGGGCCTCCAACTTCGTTCGGCTCTCGCATCCGGATCTTCATGTTAGCTAGCAACTATTTGGCTTATCGTGTCCATAGTATCGTTTTCCGGAGTGCAATTTATAGCTCCAACAGATGCTACTTATTACAAGAGGAGCTTCGAAACGAATGGTAGTCTACAATATGAAGAACAGTCCTGGCTTCACGCGTTTGAGCCAGATACAAGGAACGACCAGATGCGGGACATAACTTGGTCCGCTGCGAGCATAGCCCGATACTAGAGTCCTCAACCTGTATAAGTGTCATCTGTGCTTGACCTGACGCCCTGGCTGGCAGGCAGCTCGGAATTCCAACATAGGTGATGTGAATTGCCCCATCTTCAAGTTTGGGCCACAGTGCCAACATTGTTCCAGCTGTGTGCTCGGATACGTCCCCCAGGCGAAAACGGACGAAGTGCGAGTATTCAGTAGGGAAGTTGAGATTACGTTGAAATTCGAGCTGTATGTCGTCTTCCTTATCGATGACCTTGAGCTGATAACGGGATAAACGAAGATGTTTATAGGGGGAGGAGTGATGGAGAATAAAGTCAAAGGTCGTCAGTCCAAGTTGGTTCTGTAGCCAGGAAGAGGGGGCAAGGGCATTGATCGCAGCGGGAACGTCTGAATCTAGATCCAGCGACAGTGGAAGAACGACGTGTGGAGCCACAAAGTCCTGCTGTGGGATGAACACGATGCCTCTTTCGTCAACTACCTCGTCTAAAAGCGGGACTCTCCACACAAGAACGGAATCACGGTGTATGTGAGCGATGATGTTCCCCGAAAATAGCGTCTGTTAACAATCAGAAACAGGGAGTTAGATGGTTGAAGGATGAGTGTCCGAGATCACGTACTGCTAATGGAAGTAATGATGGCCCGTCCAAGGTATGGGGAGGCAGAATATAACAACGTTCCCGAATGAAATCCCAGATAATGCCGACGTGACAATAGATAATGTATATGCAATTGTGTCGCATGTGAAACCGATACAACGCCGAATCGTAGTTCGGTTCTGCTTTGAAGCCGCGGGAATAAAGCAGAGTGAACGTCGCCTTCGGAGCGGTTGCAACAATGTCATAGATCGCAATCACATTAAATGAATTCCCACCTGATAAGAGGATGAACATGAACAAAGGTTGCCCGAGGAAATGGATGTATTCGTTATACTCACGACCGCGTGAAAACACAAGCCCAACTCTCAGCCGGCTTTCATCATCTTCAACACCTACAATCCCGAAACCTACATTGCCGCCCATACTGTACCTCTGGAGACCTTGCCTGGCGACAAGCTTTGGGGTTTCGAGGGGTTTCTGACCAACTTGACCCAAATCAAAGAGACTGAGGAATATCCCACCGCAGGCAATCAGATACCTCCCGCCTGGAACCAAGAATCGGCTAGTATTGATCCCATGATCATCGTCGTGCATCGTCGGAACGATGACACTTGACAGAGGTTTCAATCCGACCTGTTTCCCTTCTTGGTGAGCGATGCTGTCGCGGTGCTCTGCGAGCATTCGATTCCACCGATGCAAACCCAAAGCTGCTCGAATGAGCTCAGGAAGGTCCATGTCATTGATATTGCCGTAGGAAGGGGTGAAGAGCGCCCGTTCTTTACAGAAGGAGCGAAATATGGACTCCCAGAGCTGTCTTTGAAAGATCTGGTCATGAAGAGCTCGGCACACCTGGTAAATAAAGGGGTTGATTGAATATATGAAAGATGTCTGTATTGAATCGACGCCGTACGTGGCTTAAAGAGAGAATATCTTGTGGCTGCATGAAGCAGATGATCTCGGACCACAGCTCTACTGGTACATCTTCCGCGACTCCACGCTCTCGCTCTTCTTGCGCCATTATAGAAATAAGAGCTTTATGAATTCAATTTTGAGGCGAAGAGATGAGATGCAAGAGGGAGGGGACAATCTTCATGGACAGGATCGATGCTGCCACAATGTCAACGTGATCAGATGCTAATCTATTTAATTCGTCCTCGGCGTTTAAGAATATTAGTGCAACCGACGCCCAAAGGGTACCATCACATAAACCGGTACGAGACCCCGCCTTTCAAGGTGTACCCCGGGAGATTTGACTCACAATTTGGACAGGATGCCTGTAATATGACCTCACAGATCTGGACACCGACACAGCTTCTATTCCTAGGGTGAGGGACCGTAATCCCCGCTAGGTCACGGCTGAGACGATCTTGGCGACTTATAAATGGAAGAGTGGGTCTTAGGAGACGACGTATCTGCAGGGTGCTTAAACATTGCTTCTCTTGATTGAAGATCGTGCCGATCTTGAACCACCTCTGAGGAAGATCGGATGCCCTGTTTTCTCTCAAGTTAAGAGGATGAGTCCGACAATGAGCTAGGATCCCCATTGACACATATTCCAACGGTCCTGGTAAACGCATTGTATGGTTTACTTTGGAAATCGGCGACAGCCTGGCTGCTTTGTGCTTCTCCGTAACGTGTGCCCGTTCTGAATTTCCATACCCGGGGCTGAGGTCGCCGTTATCTGGTGAAATTCAAGACGACATCGATATTAATATACATCGAGGTGCGGCGTGCGAATGGTAGATGATTCGCTCTCTTCTTCGCGCTTGTCAGTGCCAAATGAAGAGCCTCTAACCTCATTCCATTCTCATAATCTTTTTTAAAGTGACATTTATAGCTTCAGCAGACGCTACTTATGACAAGACGAGCTTCGAAACGAATGGTAGTCTACAATATGAGCATCAACACCGTTTTCGCCCGTTGTATCCAAATACAAGGCACGACCAGATGCAGGATATAACGCAGTCAAGTGCATGTCACTAGGATCCTCAGCCTGTATAGGCGTCATCTGTGTTTGACCTGCTCTGGCTGGCAGGCAGCTCGGAGTGTCAACATAGACGTATGGAACCACTCCCCCCTTGGTCATCAGTCCCAACACTGTTCCGGGTGTGTAATCGGATATGTAATTCATGCGATTATTGGCGAAGTGCAAGTATTTAGCAGGGAAGTCGAAATCACATTGCAATTCGAGCTGTATGTCGGCTTTCTGGTCGATGGTCTTGAGTCGATAGCGGGATGAACGAAGATTTGCATAGGGGCGTGAGTGGCGGGTAAGAACGTCGAAGGTCATTAGCCCATGTTGGCTCTGTAGCCAAGGGGAGGAAGTGAGGATCCTGAGCACAACTGGAACAGGCGGAAGGGGAAGAACGAATTCTGGAATCACAAAGTCCCATTGTGGGATAATTAAAGTGCGTGTTTCGTCAACGACTTGGTCGATGAGCGGGACTCCCCATGCAGAGACGGAATCACGGTGTATGTGAGCGACAATGTTGCCCGAAAAAAGTGTCTATTAGAGATCAGAGACAGGAAATTAGATGGATGAAGGATGAGTTTACGGGATCGCATACCGCGAAGGTTGGTCTTGACTCATTGAAGGTACTGGGAGGCACATTACAATAGCGTCCCCCAATGAAATCCCAGACAATGGCGACGTGCTGATAACCAAGGTATATGCGGTTGCGTCGCATGTAAAACGTACACAACAACGAATGGTGGTCGGTCGGTTCCGCTTTAAAGTCTTGGGAACAAAGCAGAGTGAACGTCGGATCCGGATCGGTTGGAACAATGTCGTAGATCACAATCCGACTAGATGAATTCAGACCCGATAAGAAGGTGAACATGAACAACGGCTGATCGAGGAAATGGACATACTCTGCACGCTCATAGCTGCTTGGAAACAGGAACCCAACTCTCAGCCGGCTTTCATCTCCTTCAACGCCTATGATCTCGAGACCTGCACACCCGCTCGCCGCATACTCACTGAGACTTTGCCTCGCAACAAGCAATGGAGTTTCCAGGGGTTTCCGTCCGACTTGACCTAAATCAAAGAGATCGAGGGATGCATTGTCGCGGGTAAAGAGATACCTCCCGCCTGGAACTAAGAACCGGCTGTTTTGGATCCCATGATCTTCGCCCATTGGAACAATGACACTTGAGAGAGGTGTTAATCCGATCTCCTCCCTTTCATGCTGAGTGATGCTGTCGCGGTGCTCTGCAAGCATTCGATTCCACCGGTGCGAACCGAAAGCTGCTCGAATGAGCTCAAGAAGGTCCATGTCATCGATATTGCCGTACGAAGGAATGAAGAGCGCCCGTTCTCGACAGAAGGATCGAAATATGGGCTCCCAGACCTGTTTTTGAAAGATCTGATCGTGAAGAGCTCGACACACCTGGTAAAGAACGGGTCGTGTTAGCATATGAAGGGTGCCTGCATCGAATCAACGCCCGTACGTGGCTTAAGGAGAGAATATCTTGGGGCTCCAAATGGCGGATGATCTCGGACCATAGTTCTACTGGTACGTCTCCCGCGACTTGACGCTCTCGCTCTTCTTGCGCCATTCTAGGTCAGGGCCTTATCAAAATCAACTTTGAGGTGAAGAGATGAGATGCAGGAGGGAGGGAACAACTTGAACCTCCATGGGCTCCAGGACTGTCGCCAATATTTGTCATTGCCACAATGTGATCAGATAATCTAATCTTCGGCGTTCAAGAACATGCAACCGATGCCCAAACTTGAAGGACCATCACACCATCACCCGGTACGAGACTCCCGCTCTCATCTCTTGGCAAGGACGCCTGTAGTACAATACCATGGGACCCGACAACCACACGGTGTCTATTCCTAGTGTGGGACGAGGTCGACGTACCTCCTTGAGTCAGGATCTTCGCAGTTTATGAGCGCAAGAGCGGGTCGAAGGAGACGACGGATTTGCAGGCTTTTCAGCCTTTCTTCTCTTGGTCGAAGACCATGCACTGGAGATCTCGAACCAGCACTGAGGAAGAAGATCAGATGCCCTGCTTTCTTTCAAGTTGGGAGGATGAATCTGACAACGTGCCAGGATCCCCATTCACACACGCGGCATTCCAACGATCTTCGTAAACGCATTGTAAACCTTACTTGGGAAATTAGCGACAGGCCGGCTGCCTTGTGCTTATCCGTAACGCATCCGCGTCCTGAATTTCCATACCCAAGGAGTGTTGAGGTCGCTGTTATTGGGTGGCATTCGAGACGAGATCGATTAGCGGGTATGCTGCACGCTAGCGCTCTCTCCGAGCTTTTGGGGGGNTGTGCTACCACTTTGTGTTACGCCGATATTACTATACATTGAGGTGCGACGTGGCAGTAGTAGACGGTTTGCGATCTTCTCCAGGCTTGTCAGTGCCAAACGAGGAGCCTCCAGCTTCATCCGACTCTCGCATCCGGATCTTCGTGTTAGCTAACAACCATTTGGCTTATCGCGTTCATATGAGTGCTTTCTAGAGTGTGGTTTATATCTTCAACGGGCGCTACTGACGACAAGAAGAGCTTCGAAACGAATGGTAGTCTACAACATGAATGGCAATGCCAGCCTCTCCACGCACTTTAGCCAGGGACAAGGAACGACCAGATGCGGGACATAACCTGGTCGGCTGCGCGAACGGCGTGATACTAGAATCCTCAACCTGTATTAGCGTCATCTGTGTTTGACCCGCTCGGGCTGGCAGGCAGCTCGGAGTGTCAACATAGGTGTAGTGAACCAGTCCCCCCTTGGTCCACAGTGCCAAAATTGTTCCAGGCTTGTAATCGGATATGTACCCCATGTGATGACCGGCGAAGTGCAAGTATTTAGTAGGGAAGTTGAAGTCACATTGAAATTCGAGCTGTATGTCATCTTCCCGGTCGATGATCTCGAGTCGATAACTTTGGGATGTACGAAGATATTCATCAGGGAGGGAGGGGCGGATCAGGAGGTCGAAAGTCATCAGTCCAAGTTGGTTCTGTAGCCAAGGGGAGGGAGGGAGGACGTCGAGCACATCTGGAACAGACGGTAGTGGGAGGATAAATTCTGGAGCCACAAAGTCCCGCTGTGAAATAATCACAGTATCTGTTTCGTCAACGACTTCGTTCATGAGCGGGACTCTCCATACAGAAACAGAATCACGGCGTATGTGAGCGACGATGTTGCCCGAGAATAGCGTCTGTTAGCAATCAGAAACAAGGAATTAGATGGCTGAAGGATGGATCTACGGGATCACGCACCGCGAGTGTTTTCATTGACGTAGTGGGAGGCGCATTACAATAGCGTCCCCCAATGAAATCCCAGACAATGGCGACGTGCTGATAGCTAAGGTATAAGCGGTTGTGTTGCATGCGAAACGCATGCAAGTAGCTACTCGATTCTGCTTTGAAGCCTCGGGAGCAAAGCAGAGTGAACGTCGGGTCCGGATCGGTTGGAACAATGTCGTAGATCACAATCCGACTAGTTGGGATCATACCCGATTAGAGGATGAACATGAACAAGGCTGCTCGAGAAAATGGACGTACTCTGCAGACCTATGAAAGCCTGGAAACACAAGCCCAACTCTAAGCCGGCTTTCATCACCTTCAACGCCCATGATCTCGAAACCTGCACCCCTGTCTCTTCTACGCTCATCGAGACTTCGTCTTGCAACAAGTAATGGAGTTTCGAGGGGTTTCCGACCAACTTGACCCAAATCAAAGAGATCAAGGGATTTATCGCTGCGGGCAATGAAATACCTCCCGCCTGGAACCAAGAACCGGCTGGTCGCAATCCCATGATCCTCGGTCATTGGAACGACGACACTTGACACAGGTTTCAATCCTACCTCTTCCCCTTCTTGCTGAGCGATGCTGTTGCGATGCTCTGTAAGCATTAGACCCCACCGATGTGAACCCAAAGCTGCTCGAATGAGCTCAAGAAGGTCCATCTCATCGATATTGCCGTACGAAGGGATGAAGAGCGCCCGTTCTCGACAGAAGGACCGAAATATGGACTCCCAGACTTGTCTTTGAAAGATCTGCTCATGAAGAGCTTGGCACACCTGGTAGGCAAAGGGGTTGAGTTAGTAGATGAAGTATGCCCACATCGAATCAATGCCGTACGTGGCTTAAGGAGAGAATATCTTGCGGCTCCAAATGGCGGATGATCGCGGACCACAGCTCTACTGGTAGGTCTTCCGCGACTCGACGCTCTCGCTCTTCTTGCACCATTCTGGAAGGTCGGGGCGTTATAAATTCAAGGTCGAGGTGAAGAGATGAGATGCAGGACTCGGGAGGAGGCAGCCTTCATGGATTATTTGTCATTGCCACAATGTGAACGCGATCAGATAATCTAATCTTCGGCGTTTAAGAACATGCAACCGACGCTCAAAAAGTACCATCACACCATCATCATCCGGTACGAGCCTCCACCTCTTAAAGTCTACCACGGGCAGGGCTAGCAGTTTATCTTCGTTTGACCCGGAGACCTTTGACTCCCAATTTTGGACAGGACGCCTGCAATATGACCTCACGGATCCGGACACCAAGAATATGTCTACTATTCCTGGTGTGGGGGACCGTGGCGTCGTAGCCGTCATGAGTCCCCACTGGTTCATGGGAGAGAAGATCTTCGCAGGCCATGAACGCAACAGTGAGTCGAAGGAGAAGACGTATCTGTATCTGCAGGCCGTCCCTTGCTTGTCTTGGTCCAAGATCATGCACCCCCGATCTCGAGCCAGCTCTGATGAAGAAGACTCAGATCAGATGCCCTGCTCTCGTTCAAGCTGGATGGGCTACGATTCCTATTCACACATTTATTCCAACGGTCTTCGTAGACGCATTGTGAATTTTTCATCTCCCTTGAATATATCTACCTATTGCCTTAGTAGACTATGTCCCACAGTTTAAGTGTCTTGTCCTCACTGTTGAATTCGCTTACTATTTGAGAAAAAGTTGCTTTCTGCTTCTAAATTTTCTCGGCGTACCGTGAGTTCGAAACGGCGGGCGAGATTCTTCATGATATCGATACAGCTAGTGTTCAAGCCAGTCGCCAATCGACTTCGGCCCTAACTCAGACAGACAGCCTTCGCCAACGCTGAGACCATGGAAAGGATGCTGGATGATGATATTGGAGGTACTTTCGCTCTGTGGGTAGATGAGTTTTGAATTGTTTGGCCGCGACGAAAGTTCCTTTCCTACAGCTCCGCACGCCAAGACGACTCAGTTTATGGGCCACGAATCCTACATCCCGCTATCCTCCACAGGTTTCTCTGTCCTTCCTCTACGTTTGACGATATGCGCTGGCGTCCTGTCCAATCCACCTTCATACCGCCTAATTTGCTTATCGAACCATCCCTTGACCTCTTCATCCTCCAACGAGTCCAAGCAATCGTCCGGCATCATCAATTGACCGTACAAATAAGAAATAGCCCAACTTGACAGTTTGTTTCGCCAAAGCGTCCTCTTGTCCTTCAATAGCGTACTGATGACGCTCTGCAACATCAGCTCCCGATCCGGGTAGAACAGGTGATCGACTTGGGTAAACCGTTTCGCAGAGGCCTCGTCGGTCGGGGGTGCGAGTCCGACGTATTTGCTACGTATCAAAACCAAGAAAACGTAGTGGTCGGGGGGNAGTGTCTAGGAGCTTGAACCGTAGAGAATTATCGTCGATCTGCTGATACTGTCCCTCATAGCCCTCGCGATAGACTTTCGCTTTGACAGGGTCTGCTTTGAGTTTCTCGGGGTCTTTGATGGCATAGGACCAAGGGGTGGAGCGAAATCCCGAATCTAGAAGATGTTGAGCGAGTGCATCGAAGTCGTCGTCTGAGGGTACGACCATGTAGCTCTGCGGACATTTCAGTTTGGCCATTGCTACAATATGCAGTAAGTGTCTGCAGGGCTCTCGACTTACAGGGGTCATAAGCCTTACACCAAGGAAATCCAAAGCCGTCTCTCCCCAGACGACGACTTGGAAAGGCTCGAGTGCTGGAACGATAGATCTTTGAAAATACATGCTGAAGGGTGGTGGGAGTTGGTTTCTGAGTTGTTGAAGCCAAGGTCGAGTCAAACCTCCGCATTTGTCACATGCATATGCCGCCGGTTGCGGCATCCTTGCGAGGCCGACGCGTCTCCTGCTTATTTTGGCAAATTTTGTGCATCAAAACGCTACCCCTGAATCCTAGGGGCTCGGACGCCTTGATTGACGCCAGGCGCCTATCATGGACCACTGCAAAACTTGGGCAATGCTACGGGTCCCACCGGTGTTTCAAGTTACTGCAGGGCAGAGTCTCAATATCTGATCAATCTATGGTACTTGTACAAGACCATCGCTGTTCCATGGCATACATGCATACCTGGTGCTGGATTTCACGACGACTGGATTCTGCTTTCCATCTACTCTCCGAGTTTGTTGGTTTGGTCTCTTGGTGACGCTCCATTTTCTCTTGCTTCAAAAGTACCATTAAACTTGATGTGTGGTATCTGCTCTCCTCGTGCCGTGCTGGTACTATTTGTCACCCGGGATGTAGACAGGCGGAGGCGTAGCGATTCTGGAACGTTATTCGTACAAAGTGAAGAATTTGAAAATGTTGATTTGACAAATGAAGCTGGAGAACGGGTTTTTATCCTACTTATACGGTCAGTTGACGATGTCCGACGGTTGGTTGTTGGACAGGGTGGAGAATGACGAGGTCAGGTGTGATTCAACAAGAAAATTCGGACGTATGAAGGCACAGACCCCTGCGTACATTACAGAGCGAAGAAGAAGAGTGGAGAAACTGAAACCGACGGAGGAGATTGGGAGGAGTCAGGCCCTAGGGGCCTGATTATTGCCAGTGGAGCAAGCTGTTTGGTTCCCAGGGGTTCCACAGCAATTTGCCGGGCTGATGGAGCAGTTCAGCCTCTCTTCCCCCATTCCCCCTCGATAACGTTTGCTGTGACTGTCGACCACCTTCTTTTGACCCTCGACGCACCTTCTCAGAACCTTAGAAAACAGGAAGCGTGATCCATGAACTTCTTGCAAGGATCCCAAAATACGCATATACAACACATAGTCGCCTACCAAGTTGAAGGAGACCTTCATCAGTACGGCGAGCAGAGGAGTAAGTAGGCCTTGTGTCCGTCACTCTAGGGATCCGGATATTGAATCATTTGCTTCTAGGTTTATTCAACACTCTTCAGCCTGTCACCGACGCATCCCATACCCGGGATCGAAAACGATCACCTCCCGACTCTGCTTGCTTTCCTGGCACGAGGTTGGAGGTCGTTAGGAAGGTTAACGCCTGGGCGCGCAGCGATATTGCAACTCGTTCGGAGCCTCATATATGCTGGATGCATGGATATATCGGATGTGGCAAGTCCTCTATATCCCAGGAAGTCTGCGACACGTCCGAGTGGCAGGATAGGCCGGTTGCAAGTTTCTTTTTCTTCCGGAATGCGGGTGACAGGAGCAAGATTTGGAGGCTCGCTACGACTCTAGCACATCAAATGGTGACAGTTGCACCCGAGACAGGACCTCTCATACATGCGGTTGTAAGTGCCAACCCGGCGTTACTGAACCCAGGCGAGGGAGGCATTTCTCTCAGCGTGCGTATGCAGCGCTTGGTCTATGCACCATTCAAAGCCGCTGTTGAAGCGCAGGCAGGGGTCAGGGCGCTGGTGCGAGGGCCATTTCTCATCGTATTAGATGGATTGGACGAGTGCGATGACAAAGATGAAGTTCAGGAGCTCATCGACGGCATGCTCTTGTTCTTCAAAGAAAACCCCCTCATACCCCTCTGCGTTTTTATCACGAGCCGGGTGGAACAACACATTCAATCACGCCTGAACGTCCCAGGGGTCCAGTTGGATAACCTTGTGGACCATTGTTCTGACGACGACATCGCCACCTATCTGCAAATCCTTTTCGAAGATGGATGCAGACGGAACTTGATTGTCCAAGCATACGTTCGGCAGCATGGAGAATGGCCTACCCCGAGCGACAGACGCAAGCTGGTCGAGCATATTGGGGGGTCGTTCATTTTTGCATCGGCAGTGTTCAAATTTATCATGGGATCGAACACCGAGGGCAGCCACCCAGCGACACCCATGGACCGCCTTCCCTTGGCCCTCAAAATGAATGCAGGTCTTGATGGACTTTACGCGCAAACCTTGGCGCGATCCAAGCACCTACCCTATTTTACCGACATTATCTCAACTATCGCTCTCCTTCAGGTGCCGCTCCCAACATCAGGAATCGCAGAGCTGCTTGATATCAACACCTACGATGTTGTCAACGTCCTAGTTAACTTGCAAGCAATCATTCAGGTTCCAGGGACAGATGACATCCCCATTACACTTTGTCACACCTCCCTCCGCGACTTCCTGACGTCCCAAAGTCGATCAGGCTGTTTCTTTGCACATCCTTCCCACCATGTTCGCCTCTTCCTTCGTTGCCTTGAGTGTGAGCTCAAATCTCGTTGGCAGGAGCCGGGTGTGCCTCTTCAATTCGGTGATCGTACACCAGTCGTTACCTACGCCCTCCGCTATTCAATAGGACATTTCAACCAAGGGCAAGGCCTCTTCAAGCTTCCGGAATCAGATGCTGCCATCCAGCTGTATCGTGAGGCCCTTGGATCTCACGCTGGCGGCACTCAAGAGCTGATGCATAGGTTGGCCAATGTAATTCTTAGTCGTGCTAGGCAGACAAGGTCACTCGTGGACCTTGAGGAGGCCATTTCTCTGTATCATGCAGCGCTCGAACATCGACCATCAACGGACTCACAGCGCCCACACTCCCTCCACAATCTTGGCAACGCACTGCTGGATCGTTATCGGCTCACAGGGGCCAGGGCTGACGTTGACGAAGCCGTTTCGTCGCATCGCGAAGCGCTGGTACTTCGACCACTGACTCACCCAGATCGCTTAGCGTCACTCAACCGTGTTGGCAACGCACTCCTATGTCGTTATCGGTGCACAGCATCTATGGCTGATCTTGAGGAGTCTATTTCCGCCCTTCGTGAAGCACTCAGCGCACTCAAACAAATTCGGCCAGTGTCTCGTCTAGTTCGCACGTGCACCCTCAAACTTTTCGGGAACGCGCTTCTGGATTGTTATCGCCGCAGAGGCAGTATGGATGACCTTGCGGAGGCCGTATCCGCGCACCATGAATCACTCGCTCTCCAGCCACCGTCTCATCTTCATCGCTCAGCGCCACTGAGCAGCCTTGTCACCTCCCTTCCGGCTATGTATAAAGAGACCCTCGCACTCTCCCACCTCCATGAGGCAATCACATATTGCGAAGAACTTGTTGCAGTTCACTATACTATTGGACATGACCATCGAATTGGTTGCCTAGAGCACTTGGCCTCGCTCCTCCGGATGCGGTTTGAGGTTACGAGGCAGCAAGAGGATCTTGCCAGTATCGCGAGCTTGGAAGACGAAGTGAATCGATTGTTGGCGTCTATGCCGAAATTCAATCGACTCGATCATGAAGCAGTAAGTCGTTTGCACATGTCTTACTTTGCTCCTGTTCCGCTCTAATACATATGAACTTCGGGGTGTAGAACCTGGGTGTACATGCGGATTTTAGCTAGGCTTCCCAACCCTTCCTACTACTCTCATCCATCGCACCCATCCTTCCTATCCCATCCTACCCTTTCCTATCATCACACGACCTTGAATTCCCTTTCGGTAGCACACCGTACAAGCACTGATCCCCGGAATAATTGAACCACACGCACCTGTTGCCAAGACGAAATTTCCTTAATTCCTCAACTTCCTCTTCCCCGTTCCAAGGCCTTTCAGCCACGCATGATGCATTAAGATCTACTTACGCATTCATTCGTGGGATGGTGAGGAGTTTTAGCTGCTTGCTACGTACCGGGTTCATGGTGGTTAAAGCACTTGGCACCACGATTAGGGTTGTGGGGACTTTTCTTCGATCGCTTTGAAGGGTTTACTCGTCGGATGTAGGGCATGTCTGCTACTCATCTCGAGGCCTGCCATGTTGGACGCAGGTATGACACTGTCTTTATTCATGTACGAACTTCGAAATCCAGAAGTGTGTTACCTTTTACAGGGAGAGAGAGAAAGGGAGCGGCGTTTTTNGGAATTCTCTCATGTTGACGGTGGTTGGGCAGAGTGAAGACATAACTCCAACGCGTAGCGACAAACGTCTTGCTCGGTGCCAATTTCTTAACAGTGACTAAGACCCGGCGATTTATTGAACACTCCAAGTCTGTATGTGGGAGCTACTTCTCGATGCATCTACTACTATTTCTTGGAAAGAGAGATCCTATGAATGTGACTTGCCCAGGCAACCAGTCTGGTTGTTCTTCTCTAGAGTCGGCGAATAAGACTGGGAGAGAGAATGATCGTGACCGTATCTGTGGCACCGACGGACGGAACAGGAGTAGGAATAGGAAACAAGAGCTTCCGATCTTCTGTTTGCCGTCCTAAGTATGCAAGTACGCGGAAGTCCTTCTTCACTTGAGTCTTCTCTAATCTCGGAGCGTTTTTCAATTTTCATGAATCAATGGATGACGGAACGGAAGGAGGTAACCTTCAATGACTCTTTGCCTCATTTTTCTCCAATTTAAACCACTCCTGGCCGCTCCATTCAATCATTCATGAGCTCTCTTTCGATAACTGGATCCTCATTGAGTATGTGTGGATTCTATCGCCGTACTACCAGTGGAAGCAGAACTTGTCACCATTGCGCATCATTGCATTGATGCTCTCAAACACCGAAGATTAGATCATCTGATGCCATGCACGATGCAACGTGAATGACGACAGTCCAGATTGGAGGTTGCTCCCTGCTGCATTTCTCATCTTCTCAACTCGAAGCTTCATCGGTAAATCCTGGATCTCCAGAATGGCGCAGGAGAAGCGAGAGCGTCGAATCGCCGAAGACGTACCAGTAGAACTGTGGTCCGAGACCATCCGTCACTTGGAGCCCCGAGATGTTCTCTCCTTGAGCCACGTGCGGCGTTAATTCGACGCGACCACCCCTCATCTGCTAACCCAATTTCTTTGTCTATCAGGTGTGTCGAGCTCTTCATGACCGGATCTCTCAAAGACAGGTCTGGAAGTCCGTATTTCGCTCCTTCTGTCGAGAACGAGCGCTCTTCATTCCTTCCTATGGGGATGTTGATGACATGGGCCTTCTTGAACTCATTCGAGCGGCATTGGGTTCACATCGGTGGAGTCAAATGATGGTAGAGCACCGTAACGGTACCGGTCAGCAAGAGGCCGAAGAGGCCATATTGAAACCACTATCAAGCGTCATTACTCCGGTGCGCGACGAGGTGTTCGTTAGCCGGTTCTTGGTTCCAGGTGGGAGATATCTCGTTGCCTGCAGCGTGGAATCTCTCGACCTCTTCGATTTGGGTCAAGTTGGCCGGAAACCCCTCGAGACCCCGGTCATTGTTGCGAAACGAAGTCTTGGAATGCGTTCTACAGGATGTAGTTTTAGGTTTGGGGTTGTGAGTGTTCCGGGGGACGAGAGCCGACTGAGAGTTGGGGTTGTGTTTTCGAGCGGTACTGAAAGCGCTGAGTATGTCCACTTCCTCACCTAACTTTTGTTCGTTTTCATCCTCTTACCAGCCACGATCTTATCTTGTAGAATTGCGGTCTATGACATCGTTCCAACCGATCCTTATGCAACGTTCATTCAGCTCTGCTCACGCATGTTCAAGGCAAAACAAACCAGCGACGCAGTGCCGTATGAATTTCACATGCGTCACAACTGCATATACCTTGAATATTGGCCGACGAGCATGGTCTGGGACTTCATTGAGGGACGCTGTTGTATTGTGCCTTTCCATCCCGTGGTTGAGCCAGTATCATTCCCGTTAGCGGTGAGTGATCCCGTAAAATCATCCCTCAGCTACCTAATTCTCTGTTTTTGACTACTAACAGACGCTATTCTCGGAGCACATCATCGTTCATATACACCGCGATTCCGTTTTTGTATGGAGAGTCCCACCTAAAGACGAAGTGGTTGACAAAACGGGCACTACGCTCATTCCACAGTTGGACCCAGTAGCTCCGGAATTCGTTTTCACACTGCCACCTCCTCCAGATACAGATATTCCGGCCGCGGTCGACGTCCTCCCTGCCTCCCCTTGGCTACAGAGCCAACTTGGACTGATGACTTTCAACTTGATTGTTCGCCACTCTCACCCCTATGGACACCTTCGTTCATCCCGTTATCGACTCAAGATCATCGATCAGGATGGCGACATGCAGGTTGACTTTCAATGTGATTCCAACTTCAGACTCCCTACGAAATACAAGTCCTTCGCCAACTGTTCCATAAGGTATGTGTCCGAGTACAAGCTTGGAACGATGTTGACACTGAGGGTCGACGGGTATGATGTTCACTACACCTATGTTGAACCTCCGAGCTGCCTGGAAGCGGATGGACGGGCAGGCCAAACGCAGACGACCCTAGTAGCACGGACCGAAGATTATGATATTGGGCAGTTGGCGCAGTTTACAGGGTTTTGTGCTGTGTCTGGTCGATCCTTGAGATTGTATTATCTGGTTGGAACTGGCAAGGCTATTCATGTTGCAGACTACCATTCTCTCTGAAGGCCATCTTGTCCAGAGTAGCGTTTGTTGAAGTTATCTGTACGGTATATAGTAATAGTATGCGCTAGAATTGTTAATACGAAGATTCAAATGCTCGTAGTATATATCTCGAAGATCAAGAGAGTGGAACGAAGGTACATTCGTTTGGTATTGGCCCAAGTGATACATAGGAACGACCGAATTGATCTTCTCTAGCTCGTCCTCTCGTTGACTAGCAATCTGTCAAACACCACTGTATCCGGCGATTTATCGTACATGCCAAGTCGTAGGCAATACACTAGGCTTCTTCAATAGAAGTTTCTCTTGGGTGTGTGACTCACCCTTCCTTACTGCTTTGAATTGAAACTGGGGAACGGTCACCAAAGAAGGTCTCTCAGAAGCCCTCATTCCTACCTGTCCCGATGGCACGCCTTCTTCTTCTTTGCCAAGCCCGAAGAAAGGATACCCCGTTCCTCATTAATACCCTGGGATGACCTCAGTGCTTCTCGACGGGGGACCGATGATCATGGGCTGATTGAAGACGGGACGGAAGGAGGTACACTTGGTCACGATTGAGCCATCGGATGGACATGGGCGGGCTTGGCTCGTCAGCTTCATGTCTTTCTGACAATGTATGTAAGCCTAGATCCTCCAAGCAACTTGCCACACTTATTCACCTGACTAGCCCAACGAGCGCCTAGATAGGCTCGGTCGCAGTGCACGAGGGCTCACGCGCTCACCACGTTTAGCCTTGGCTTGATCCCAGCCAGAGGAATCGTGAGTGCGTCATGAGGGGGTGCTGTAAGCTGTAATTGGAATTATTAGCCGGTCAGCTCGTACCTTCTCCAGGGGACGTGAGTCATGCTATTAGATCGGACCTGCCTTACAAAAATGCGGTCATTACTGTACAGACCGAATTTGTTCAGAATACGAATGACCTTTACCACTGAAAAAAAANTTGGTGGCACCGCTCCGAGTGTCCAAGGTACAGTCAGTCAGGTTCTATGCAAATATAGTCGCATATCCAGTCAGCAAGGTCTGGAGCGCAACATCGATTAGCAGAGCAGGTGCGTCACTTGCGACAAGCCCGGGGAGCCACCGCCGTCCTAACTGCAGTATCCGTATCTAGATTTCTACCAGAGCACATATGTCATGGAAAGCACAATTCCGAACGGTCGCCTCTTGCCTCCGCAGATCCATCCGTCCTTCTCTCTGTCTATGTGTCTATGTCAGCCGCGCTCAAACGAAGCCGCCGCTTGAAAGACGGGCGTAAATACCTCACTCGGCGATGGGTATTTTCTAGCCGGTCACCTAACACTACATTTGTCACCGCAGGGGTGAACTTTCAAACTATCGATCGGCCTTTAATCGTCGTGCGGCTCGTGGTACCAGGAAGAGCCTGTCCAATGTATTATCAGAAGTTCCCCGGTCCATAGCCGGATGGGTGCAGAATCTGATTCCGAACCGTGTGGGTCCCGGTGTGCGGTCCTATCGCGGCGCGCTTATACGACATGTGGGAGGTAGAATTGCCCTATTCTCAACTCGAGGCGGCGAACTCGGAAGTGTGGAGAGAGCATACCTGGTGCTGTGTACCGTGTTGTATGCCAAGTCGACGTCATGGCGTATCAACCTCACTAAGATGGAAGATTTGTTGGAGTGCAGAGGCTTACTCGCTGATAACCATATTCTTAGGGCAACCTTAGAGGGCCAAGACATGCCAGTGACCCTTCTTGAATGGTTGGGAAGCGAGATGATAGTGTCGATAAGTAGCATATTCTGTCAACGTCAACTTCGGGTGCACAAGTGTACATAGAAACACTAAACTACCAATCGTCGTTGTCTTGGCCCTTCTTGTTCGCTCGGTTTCATTTTCTTATCTTAAAGCTGTAAAACTGGGGTTACGGAATTACTCGTGACAGTGCGTGGATATGGCAGCGCAAAACGCTCAGCAACATTGTATGCTAAGAATCTTGAACCTTTGAGCGACTTTGGCCTTTGCAACCTCCGACTTGTTCCTTTCTGATAGTGAAGTTCGTGGTCGTAGTAATGTCAAGCGGCAAGGGCTACCCGGTCGTCCCCATGCCGCCGGCAGAAGGCAGTATCCATCCCGAAAATATTGAAATCAAAAATACATACTCAGGTACACCCTGGAAGGAGGGGGGAGGTCGGGTCAGTGATGCGGAGGGCTAAGTATAACTTGCGGGTGCTCAACGGGTGCTATGAATACACCTTCCCGAGAACTTGTAGGGCTGAGGACGAAAACTCCGAGATCACGGTACGGTTTGTTCGGCCTTCGACCACGCCTATGTCATTCCCGGAGTGCGATTTGCCCCTTTCTTTGGATCTGTCACTCTAAAGTCTGAAATGAACTTCTCAAGAATGAGCTTCTTGAACTCAGAGTCAAGTGCTGCCGGTCGGTTATGTGCTAAGAACATAGTGCATGTGCATAGTGCCCCTCTGCCGAGCTCAGGCAGAGTATGTCGACGGGCTCCACGCTTTACCCTGACCCACCCTTTGCAGTGTCACATTTTGGACATCCTTTCATTATCACAAGAGCCGAATGAAAACTGACCCCAGAGGTGACTCAGATAACGTGTTCTTTAGTTAATGAAAATCTCTAACGAATCTGGGGTCGATAGTGGATGGCGGGCACGACATTTTGGACTTCAGTCGCTTATCGATATCGGAGCCTCGTGTTTAGCACGCAGGACTACATGGGGCCACTCGTTTGTATGTAGAGCTAGTGGTACCTGGCGGTACGGTGACAGCTCGGAGTAAAAAGCCACCATCCGAGTCGTGGCGCCGTTCGACGTTCGTGCGCAGCACCATAGACATGAGATGTGTTCACGGGAGGCGTCGAGTCTCCACAGCGGCGAAGTTCGAGCAAGTCAGCGGAGAGAGATCACATTGGTAGAACGTACATGCGGCGGGTTCCCTCGAGGAAAGCAGATTGTTTTCGGGAGCTGAACTTTCTAGGCCTGCTTCCAGTCATCCTGCAATCGGTCTGCAGAATGACTGACTGAAAGGCGCCGCCACTCACTGGGTAAGCTTCCTTCCTCTTGCTTCACATTCATATCCGCTGGATTAACCCCCCCCTTGAAGCTTGGAAGCTTTTTGTGATGATCGAGCAAGTCATTTTGAAGTCTTCAGTTTCTGAAGGGCATCACATTCACAACTTCACAAATGTCTCTCAATATGTCAAGGCGTAGCCCACTAAACACTACATTCTTTCTGAAGTTCACTCCCATCGTAATATTGGAACATCGATCCCAGGGACTCGGATATCGGTATGCTCGCCCCCTTCGTGGTCGTCATCTTGGAGTTTGCTCGCTGCTAGGACGACCAGCTTGCGGGTCCAAAGTGCGGCGCGACCGATCGCCGACGCGCCGTTAGACAAAGGCCGGACGCGACCGGTGCGCACGCAAAAAAAAANCACAGTGGCGNCGATGATCGATCATTCTCATGTGTGCGGCGGCGCACTAGCACTGTCACAGTGACCAGCGAGCGACCCGTCATGATAAGAAAAAGACAAACAAAAAAAAGAAGAAAGAGAGAGAGAGAATAGAGGAAAAGCGTCCTTTGGACCCTTGAGTGTCCAATTGTGCACACCTCGGTGTGGTGCATACTTGCATTCCTACAAGGGGGGGTTTGCGGGATTACTTCCGTCGGGAAACTCGGACTGTCCTCCGATATGCACACACACACACAGCGAGAAGAGCGATCCGACGAACGCCCGACGACACGACACGATGGCGTCGGGGACGGTGGACTCATCATAATGGTGCAATGCTTGGTGCAGATTCATGATCACGAGCGAGACGGAGACTTTCTAAACCCTTCCCCCAAAGCTTGCCCTGCCCATGAGTAAGTCAGAGTCTCGATTTGCTGGCGGTAGTGGCTAGGCTTGGGTTGCCACCGCCGCTGCCCAAGGGCATTCCGAGATAAACTTTCATTTGGTACCGCTGGGTTGGTGGTAGACGGGGATATGGTGCGCAGCACGCCATCTGTGATGGTGGCATATGTGCCGGGGGTATCATAGATAGATAGATGGATGGATGTTTTTTGAAACTTACATACTCACCACCTCCTTACGAGCGAACTAGTACTAGCTGGGGGGCAAAACGGTTGGGAGATTTGAATTGGAGAAGACGTATATTCATAGACTATGGAGTCGATGTTTGCTCGTTTACGAGATTTGTTATCTCCCTGCGTGTGGTATGTATGGTAGCTAGCGCTTGGTCTCTTTCATAACTTGTAATATCGTCCTTGTCATTGGATGGAAGTTAGTTTCTTCTGCTGCTATTGATTTTTACGCAACCGGTCTCCTCCACAGGATTGGATACTGGCTCTTCTTACTTCCAGGGTCTGTTTCCATGGTTAGCCTTCTATGGAGTGAGAACGAGAATAGATTTGACCAACATTGAGAGTTCTATTTTAAGCATGCGGGAAATTAGCGTGTCAAAATCATCTGTTGAACAGATTTGGTGTGCTCAGCGTTTACGACACGGGTCACCAGGGGGTGCCCTAGCCCAATGTATTGAAAAGCGACTGCAACGTTCTTGACGAATACAGTACTGTACGATAAGGACATGGAATGCTATTGGACGACTGGGCTTGAGCTCGAAGAAGGTTGAAGGAATAAAGCATCAACGGGGTGCCGAAAGAGTGGACTTCATCTCGAAGCTGTCGGACGACGAGCATGTCGGACAACGCTGCTGTCTGCTGTGCGGCCCAGGACGATGGATGTAGGCACCAGGGATCACAACTGTTATAGAGTTGTGATTGTTGTCCGCGTCCACGGTAGTCGTCCTTGGGTTCTGATCGACAGCCGGTGTACCCAGCGACGACGAGAAACATGCACAGGCTGCATGGGGGTCGAAGATGCATCTTGCGCTTGTGATGTTGTGTGATTGGCGACATCGAAGTGGCCGTAAGGGCGGTTGCTGGTCTTCTTGAAGGAGAGTTGAAGGCGAAAACCCGGGTCAGGGAGTGAGCTGGAGCCATGGACAGTGTCGAGGGAGCATAGGCAGCAGGAATGATATCATCGCTGCCCGACGGCTGACTACCAAGGCAGGCGTCATGCCGCGGGCGCAGGGAGAAGGCAGATCCCTGAGTGCGTTATTTTTATAACTGGACGATACGAGTACTTCCGTCGCTCTGTTCGGCCGTCTGTGCTCGATTTGGAACGAGGGGGTGCTTCGCATGGTACCATCAGATACTCCGCTGCACACATGGTGCGGGGACCGACAAAAATCGAGAAAAAAAAGGGAAAAAAAAGATGACCCTTGAAGGAGAGACTGGCGTGGCGAGCTGCTATGAGCCTGAGCCAGGCGGCAGGAATTAGGAGGACCGGGTCCCAGTCCCCCTGGCGATATGGCTTTCAGGACGGGTCCGACGTGTATCGGACGACTGGCCAAGTTGAGCCGTTGCCTTTTTGCAAATATTGAAATATTGGCCAGCGATAGAGTCCGCCGAGCTCGGCTGGAGCAGCTTGGCATCATGCCTGGTGAGATAAGCGGCTAAAAGGAGCGAGACAGATCTGAGATGCGTGCCTAATACGGGTAAACATGAACCAAAGCCCGTTTCCCTCAAATCCCCGTGAGCGTTTTCTTTTTCTCAATCCCAATCCTCTCCTCCATCGTCCCTCCTCCCCCCCNACCAGCTCTTCCTGCGTAGCTCCTCCGTCGTCGTCGTTCCCAGCGATGAGCTCCAACGAAAAAGAGCGAGGGCCTGATGACATTCAGGTTGAGCCCTCAAAACCTGATGAACCCAAGAAGAGGGAGTACAAGGATTTCGGTCATGACGAAGAGGAGGCCACCCGTATGTTTTCCCCCTCTCCGTCTCGTCGTCGCTGTCGTGCTAAAGGCGTCTCGCAGACGCAAAGGTGGACATGGCTACCGTACGTCTCGTCGCCCCCTGAGCTCTCAGCCCCCGTCCTGACAGTTTTCTCAGATCGAACTCACCGCCGAAGACTTGTACGACAAGGAAAAGGTCGACCTTGAGACCATCGTTATCGACGATGTCTTCAAGCTCCTCCAGTGCGACGACAATGGTCTTGCTCAGAATGAGGCTGAGCGCCGTCTCGAACTCTTTGGCCCCAACAAGCTAGAGTCGGAAGAGCAGAATGCCTTCCTTCAGGCGCGTTCCCGTTTTCTCTCGTCCCGATTCCCTATCTAACTTGCCCCCAGTTCCTCTCATTCATGTGGAATCCTTTGTCCTGGGTCATGGAAGCCGCCGCCCTCGTCGCCATCGCTCTCTCCAATGGTCAAGGTCAACCTCCGGACTGGCCCGACTTTGTGGGTATCGTCCTCCTCCTGCTCACCAACTCTGCCATCGGTTTCTACGAAGAACGCAATGCCGGTAACGCTGTCAAGGCCCTCATGGACTCGCTTGCCCCCAAGGCCAAGGTCAAGCGTGACGGTCAATGGAAGGAAATCGAATCCGCCCACCTCGTCCCCGGCGACATGGTCGCCTTCAAGATTGGTGACGTCGTTCCCGCCGACTGCCGTCTCACTGACGCTATCAACGTCTCTATCGACCAAGCCGCGCTTACTGGTGAATCCCTGCCCATCTCCAAGAAGAACGGTGACCAGTGCTTCTCGTATGTTTTTTCCGCCCCTTTTCCAGTTTGCTCCAACGCTCATTCTCGTTCAGCGGTTCCACTTGCAAGCAGGGTGAAGCTGAAGGTGTCGTCATCTCCACTGGTGCCAATACTTTCTTCGGTCGCGCCGCCTCCCTGGTTGGCCAGGATGACGATACCACTGGCCATTTGCAGAAGATTCTTGCCCAAATTGGATCTTTCTGCTTGGTCACTATCGGTATTTTCGTTATCGCCGAGATTTTNCGTCTTGTACGCTGGTTTCCGATACCGCTACCGCCGTGGTCTCGACAACATCCTCGTCCTTTTGATTGGTGGAATCCCCATTGCCATGCCCACTGTCTTGTCCGTCACCCTCGCCGTCGGTGCCCAGCAGCTCGCCAAGTACAAGGCCATCGTCACTCGTATCACCGCAATCGAAGAGTTGGCTGGTGTCACCATCCTCTGCTCTGACAAGACCGGTACCCTCACCACCAACAAACTCACCATTGATCGTAATACCATCAAGACCTACGGCCCCTTCTCCGCCGACGACGTTATCCTCCTTGCCGCCTATGCTTCTCGTACCGAGAACCAGGACGCCATCGACTCCTCCGTCGTTCAAGCTCTCGGTGACGTTGCTCGCGCTCGTGCTGGCATTACCCTCCTCGACTTCAAGCCTTTCAACCCCGTCGACAAGCGAACCGAAATCACTTACCGCGACGAGTCGACTGGCAAGCTCAAGCGTGTCAGCAAGGGTATGACCGGTATCATCATCGAGCTTTGCACTCGCAACAAGACCGAAGAGCTCGAGAACCGTCTCGAGGCTGATGTTGAGGAGTACGCTTCCCGTGGTCTCCGTGCGCTCGCGGTCGCCTATGAAGAAGTTGAAGGTGATGACTTCGAGGCTGAGGGCAACGGTTTCGAGCTTATTGGTCTTCTCGCCATCTTCGATCCTCCCCGTGACGATACCAAGCAGACCATCGACGATGCGCAAGCTTTGGGTGTCAAGGTCAAGATGGTTACTGGTGATCAGCTCGCTATTGCAAAGGAAACCGGTCGTCGTCTCGGAATGGGCGATCACATGTACCCCGCCAGGGTTTTGAAGGACGGACCCGCCCCCGGCAGCAAGCACTCCAACCTCGACGAGATGATCATGGATGCCGATGGTTTCGCTGGTGTCTTCCCCGAACACAAGTACGAGATCGTCAAGCGCTTGCAAGGTCTTGGCCACCTTTGCGCTATGACTGGTGATGGTGCCAACGATGCCCCCGCTCTCTCCCGTGCCAACGTCGGTATCGCCGTCGAAGGTGCCACTGACGCCGCTCGTGGTGCTGCCGATATCGTCTTGACTGAGCCTGGTCTTTCTACTATCGTCCACGCCATCCGTCAATCCCGTATCATCTTCCAGCGTATGCGCAACTACTCCATCTATGCTTGTGCTGTTACCATCCGTATCGTCGTCTGCTTCGCCATCCTCGCCTTCGCCTACAAGTTCGACTTCCCTCCCTTCATGATTCTTATCATTGCCTTGTTGAACGACGGAACTATCATGACCCTCTCCGTTGACCGTGTCTTGCCTTCCATGCACCCGGATAGCTGGGACTTGGCTGAGATCTTCGCCTACGCTGTTGCGTATGGCTTGTACCTCACCGCCTCTACGTATGTTAATCCCTTTCTATCATCCAAGTATCTTTATCCTGACCTCATGCTACAGTGTTGCGCTCGTCTGCATCATCATGGAGACTACATTCTTCCAGGACAAGTTTGGCGTTTCTCTCGAGGGTGTCCCCCCCTATCCAGGCCAACGATCGTCAGCTTCACATGGTTGTATACCTCCAGGTTGCCATCATCTCACAAGCCCTCATCTTCGTCACTCGTTCGCATGGATTCTTCTTCATGGAGAGGCCTTCCACCGCTCTGGTCGTTGCTTTCTGCATTGCTCAGCTCATCTCATCCATTATCGCTGCGTACGGCAACTGGGGCTTCACCAAGATTCAGGCTATCAGCGGAGGCTGGATTGGTATTGTCTGGGTCTGGGTATGTATCGACTTTCTCCAGCGTTGCGTTCGTGGTGTCTAATCATGCTCATTTTCACAGAACATCATCTGGTTCATTCCTCTCGACTGGATCAAGTTCGCCATGAAGGCCACTGTCATCAAGTCCTTGCGCAAGCGTCACGAGGCCAAGCTCGCACGGGAAGTCGCATCTGGAGTTCCTCTTACCCGCACCCAGTCGCGTGCCGCTTCCATCCACGAGTCGCTCTACTCTAACCGTGTCTCGTTCATCAAGCGGGCAGCAAGGAAGGTTGGCTTCGGTCGTGTCAACGTCCACGTCAAGCCCGAGGAGTTGCAGCGCTTCAGCTCCATCCAGGCCCAGAGAGTGGGTGCCACCTTGGCCAGGAACCCAAGTCGAACGGCTTGAGTGGGAGGCTGAATTGGTCTTGACCCTCGAAATCCAGAAGAAGTCAATTTGTATTATCCCCTACCTTGTATCCTTCCTCTTCTCCTCGCCGTGCACAGCTTCCTTCGTACCCATTCCCCTTTGCAAGTTGTCGCTCCCTCCCCGTTGGCTCTGTCGGTGTCGTCATCGTTGACCTCTCTTCGTCGCCATTTGCGCACACATACCTCTACTACCTCTTTGCGCTCCCTCTTTCTTCGTGCCGAAACGCCTCGCATACCACATACATACGCATTTGCATCACGCCGCATCCTGTTCGACTCTAGCATTCATACCACCTCAAGGATGTCGAACAACCTCAAATAATTCATTAATGCCACCTTGCATAGAAGCAGATATCAACCATTCTTGTTTGTTTCAACTCCTGTTTTTGTTCACAGATCTAATAATGGAGGATGAAATGTGGACCAACTCGTTGTTATTTTTGAGGAACCCTTGTTTAGCGGTGTGTTATTTGTGGTGAGGGCGGGGAAGAGGAAGGTGGCGATGACGAAGATGGACTACCGGCTAGCGACACGACTTTCTCCCAACCTTCTCCCTTTCTCTGCACGACGCCGACGCTTTGTTCAAAATATACCAAAGTTCTTTTGGTTGGATCTTTATGCTTTTACGTACTGGATTGCCATGGTCTTTTCTTATTTCTTTCTCTTCTTACGCATGTCCACGTTTTTCATGTTCCTTCTCCTTGGTTCTATTCTCGCATTGGTCGCTCGGTCGACCAGCTCAAAAGCCATACGCGCGGTCATCGTCCCTCGATCGTCGTTGATATCCTTCCTCCGTGCCCTTTTCACGTTCCTCATGATCCTTCTTACTTGGTTAGCTTTACGACCAATTCTACGTACGTAGCTACTTCCCAATCCTCTAGATGTTGTTGTCCTCATGCATGTTTCGATAATAAAAACAATAAATACACCTTTCGATATTCCTTCTGGAGGCCTACGGAGTTCCTTTGAGCTCGAGCCCTCGAGCCAAGGGGGTCTTGAGTCTTGTATCAGTGAGTCACATCACAGTGCGGGGTCTGTTATCTGGAATGGGGGAAGGGGTTTCGTTGTTGGTCGTCGGTCACATTGACGAGTAGATGCATATAGTATGTAGATAGATCTGCTTCTTGCGACGACCCCACATCTATGGTATGTACACGTTTTGTTGGACTGAGATCGGGTAGGGAGGTCTTATGACCGCCACTGTTGTCCGTTATCCTCCTATCGCGTGGCATTGGGAGGCCGTAGAGTGGATCAGTTTTCGCCACCGGATGGACTCGGGGAGGAGGGTGGTGGCTTTTTTNAATTTCGGTGCGTTGAAGAACGTCGTTTTTNCGTGGTTCTTGTCCTAAGAGGAGGAACGCTCCTGTCATCGGTATGCATCTCTGTGGCACGCTCACCGATATAAGTCCTTTCGCTCGAGTTCCCCAACGTTTTTTTNCTTGGCGTACTTGGTTTTTGCACCCCCACATGTGTGATTGGGCGGTTGGAGGGTTGTTGGGAAGTTGCCCGTCTGACGACATTATCACTGCGAGGTCCCCCCTCTTCCCCATCCCCAGTGCTTCTTCGAGGAATTTCTGTTCTGTGCATGTGCACAAGACCCCCCGCCTGCCCCGCCTGCCTCCACTGGGCTGTCCGGAGCGAACCTCCGAACATCTCAGTGTGGGTTCATGATGAGATACCGCCGGTGTGCACAATGCCAAGCGGATGAGCTTGACCAAGTTATATGAGTAGATAAACTGAAATGTGCAGATAAGGCTTCCTCGGACTCGGGTTTCTTCTTTTCTGGAATTTTTGAACCTCTTTTTCCGAAATTCTGGGGCCTTTGGAAGCCTTTGGATTGACACCCTCGGACACGAGGACGGGTATTACTTTTGTGCCCTCGTATAGGTCCGAGGGGTAACATGAGACCACTCTTCGAAGACCTCGCTTCAACTACTGACGCAGATAAGCAGCTCTAAAGTGTTCTGAAATCGTCTTTCTCCGATAGGCTACTAGGAGTTAGGAGACCGCGTTTGGGTCGTACGACATTTTTCTGAGAGACACCCCCGCATTCCCTGGTGACTGCAGCCGCTCCGCTATCCATCTTCGGAGTTCCTTGACTAGTACGAACTTGTCGGTGCTTGGCGTCAGGGACTTGGCGGTCTTCCATCGTCATGGGTTTTCGTCTCGTGTGCAGGAGAGCTGGGTTGGTCCATTTGTCCTTCGATCGCGGTTATACTTTCTCTCCTCTCTGACACTGTGCGGGGGCCCCGGAGCGTGGGGCTGACGGTTGTCAATACCACGGGCAAGGCTAGCCGATGGAGGAGCCTACTTATCGGCGGAATGGGGATGTAGGGTGCAAGCTGACCTACACGAGTTCAAGTGATCTAGTACGGTAATTTGAACTGGGTGTGCGCAGGATATCAACGAAAAGAAAAGTATCATATCCCTAGTCCAAGTGGCAAAGGGGTACTCCAAGCGATTCGGGGTTGCCGCAATTGGAAAACAGGCTTCCATGTATATACTTTGTCAGGAGATGTGGGACGAAAGGTTTTCACGAGCAGTGTATCTCTGAGCAGAAACAGAAAGTTATTGTACATTTTTCCATAGAACAGATAGGTTATCATCTACCCCGAGCCAGATTCCTACATAGCACATCGTAACTAACACACCACGATCAGGTAGGGTAGGAAGTGTGCAAAATCAGCATCAAGATGTCCTTGTACCCGCCACTCGTATCGCTCTTGATCCTCTTCGCCAGCGTCGTGCCATACTTCTTTTCATACGCCTCTTTAATTGCATGGAGTCGACGAGGATCCCAGCTGGCCCTGGTTAACCTGTACATCAAGTCGCCATCGCGGGTGCCCCAGCCTTTCATCGTCGCTTCGAGTAACTTGGCGTCGCGCCAGATGCTCCCGTCATGGCCTTTCTTGGGCTTTATGCCTTGGATCATGTACAGAATGGCGTCTGACATCCCGTCTTTGGTCCCGCTGGTGAGGGGTGGCAGAAGATAGATTATAAACCATAGCCTCAATAGAGGGAAGTGGTAGGAATGGAAGAACTTACAGCGTATTCTTAACTGCCTTCTTCAGCTTCTTGTGTTTATGCTCAAACTCGGCGATGACAGCGGCTATGTGTGGGTACGGTCTCTCCACGAATATTTCGAAATAAGGTCTGTCATCCCCTGTGTCCTCTGCCTTGACGAGGGACTCGACATCTTGGGAAACGAGAGATGAGATGACGGATATGTTGTCTGGTGGGCGCTGAACTTGGATTGCTTTCGCACAGACTGAATGAGTTATAGGGACGAGTCAAGTTTCGCCGATGTCAGTGAGGAAGAAGTGTCAGGATATTGAGGAGGAGACGTACGTCTTCTGACTCGAAGGGAAATAGTATCGTCAGTCAAGATATCTTCAGCCAGATCGTCACCAAACATGTTCTTGTACCCCTCGCTCAAGATTTGTAATTCGTCGGATGGACGATGCAATGTAAGTTCGATGAGTAGCATTTCGCCTCTACGAAATGCGCGATCAGACTAACCGTTTCATGGAAAGAGCTCGACGAAGTAATGATGCTCACTTTCCGACTAGGTTCTTTGCAAGTACCACATCATAATCTAAGGGCCCGAGGAAGATTCCATCGATGGCTCGGCCTCTGCCACAGATATTAGTGGTCAACAACGTGGCTATTCGAGCAAGAGGATTGTCAATGAACACTCACTCTTTGCTTTCGCCGCCCAAAATATCTTCAATTTTATCTCCAGACGTCTTAGTGATGTAGTCCCTGAGCGCATCCCTCTGTGCAAGTGTCATGCTCAAAAGCATGCGCGCCTCTGTCAATGGGTAGACGTAGACAAGTGAGAGAACAGTCAGCGAGACTATATCCCGACGAAGAATTTATTTTGCGATTACCGTCAATGATAAAGGCATCTTTATCCATCCACTGGTCATAATGTGCTTTCGGGTCGTACCCAGGCACTGTCCGCTGCCCCGGTTTCCCAGCGGGCGAAGCAGGATCGACGATGAGCGCTCCTAGATATTTGACCATCGGTTTGGGGCCTGGATAATTCGGATAGCCGTGAGCAGGTGAAGGGAAGTTCGACATCATCTCAACAAATGCTGAGCCACGAGTCAGGGAGATGTGATAGTAAGCTTGAAGGGGGGTGAGTGAAATCAGAGGACCTTTATATAGGGTCAAATGCCGTGTGGGCTCACAAAATCATTGTGGACTCATGTATGCAGCAAACCTTGACAAATGAGGCATTGACACAGCAATGCACGCCCACAGTGGCTATGTCGGGTGAAGGCGAAAGCAATGAATGCACCGTAATGAACGGAACCATGATTAGCGAAGGTATTAATTTGAGCTGTCCTCGGAGGAATGGGCGTTCAAGGGAATTGAAGGCTCTGAAGAGAGCGGTAGAACAGGGAAGTTTGACCTCTATGACCATAGAGCACGCTGTCAACAGAGGAACTAGGGGCATAATCTGCTAATTTTAGAGATTTCGACGCCTTCGCCATTTTTTCTGTGAGGGATCAAATGGCGCTAGGAGAGGGAAAGAAGATCGTTTTACAGTACAGACCTTGTACGTTACAATTCCTTCTCAAAGATCAAAGATCCAATCGCAGCGAGCTCCCGCAGTTTGCTGCCCACCCATCGGTAACACTGATTTCTGCAAGAGAGTTGTTGGACGCCGCTTAGAGACATTGTTTTGTGTGGTCGTGTGTGGCAACGGCTTTGCGTCTGCCGGCTTGGCGGCCTGACGATCCGACCATACGTCCGTTGACCTTCCCCTCACGGACGTCCTTCTAAGCTTTGGAGACTTTTCCTTCGGGTTATGAGTATCGAAAAACACATTTTTGTCTTCTAGCAGCCCAGGGACGCTTTCTTCAGCTTAATCGGCGGCCATGGCTGTTCGACGCTTTCCCCGACTCGTAGGTGCCTAATGACGCTTCCTTCGACCCAGCGTTCAACGATACACCTCTCTTAGGCGATAATATCCCTTATCCTTACTGGGAATGCCTATGAGTCGGGTTTGCAATGTGATACATCAAGGAAATAGCGAGGCAATGGGAACATTCTCGGCTGCCTAGTGCGTGGGTCGATCTCCACTTTTCCGACCATGGTCTACCATGGTCCGTCGTTCTTTTGATGAACGAACTTTGCTCAGTGGCAAGCTCCACTCGGAACTCTTCGAAATGGCTTGGATTCCATCTTCTTCTCTGTCTAAAGATGTGATCAGCTGGGGTTCTCGGTAGAGATATGCCGGCAGGAAAGATCTCGTTGGCCAGTCACGATAGTCTTTCTGCGCAAATCATGGAGGATGCTCGGTTGCATGTGGCAACACATCACGTCGAGGAACGTCCGAGATGCCGGACTCTCAATGGCAAGGTTTTAGAACGCAACCTTTCTTCGCGTCTTATATGAAGCTCGATTCGCCACCGTGAGGCTTTTTCGTTCTTCCCACCTTTCAGATATCTCCTTCCTTCCATCTCACGTTAGGAGAACGCACCCATGAACCTCAATCCTAACCCGGCGTTAGGATGTAGCCCGGCATTTGATTTAGGACCGTATACTGGAGCAGTGCTCCTTGGAACATTCATTTCTTTGGCGTTGTGGGGTGCGTCACTGTTCGATGGAGTGTTAATTTATCTCACCTTTTTTGGCCGGATAGGTATCGCGACCATGCAATTGTGTGTATTAGGAGACTCGTACTTCGCATCATACTCTGGGTACTAAACGAGATCTTCAGCATCCTTTTCTTCGCTAGGTCTGTCCAGTTCAGGATGATAGATGAGCCCTCGTATTGACTGGATGGGTGATAAAGTAAACACCCCGGCGATTCCTGGCGCTTGAAGTCATTGGTAGTCTGGGTGTGGTGAGTTCACTGCGGCCCTTCGGTCTCAGAGAACGGGCGACTCAATTACCACAATGTAGGGTAATGGACACCGTTCACAAGTGCCTTATAATGGCAGGAAGTACGTGACCGGGCCCCTCGAACGTAACAATGGGGTTTTGACATTGTTGCTCAGACTACAAGGATATAGTGAGCGGCAAAGCCATGAACCCTACAGGTCCAAATCGGTGAGCATGGCCTTCGCACGCTACACAGTTAATCGGGTCGCTCACCGACATGTCCTGTCTCAGCATGATGATTGTAAGCCCTCAATTCGTCGTGAGGGAGCGCTCATAAATATTGACATACTGTAGGTGACGCAAGCTTTTACAGTGAGTGACCTGGTACCTGGATATTTTTCTTGCCTCACACAATCGCGAACTCAGAGCTTGGTCGCCGTTCCTGTTCAAGTCTTCTTCGTGTATCGAATCTGGAGGTGTAAGTGTCAACCCCTCCATTCTTTCTCAACGTCCGTTCACCAGATCCGTTGCAACATAGTTGCGAATCGCGTGCGATGGCTGTTTATCGTTCCTCTGGTCCGTCCTAGCATTTCTCGGCAAATGGAGCTCATCGCTTATCATTCCTCTGAAGGCTCCATGCATCGTCTTCCTTTTTGGTGAGCCCGAGCCATATTCCTGTTTTCCCTTATGCAGGTCTAAAATGAGCATCATAGTCATGGGATTCGTCCTTACCGCCGTCAACTGGATACGACACGACGACCCTAACGCAATCCCAAGGTCGACCATGCTGGTACGCCCACTCTCACCATATCCTGATCAAGCAATTATGCCAAGCTGATTCTTCTGGAAAAGGCATTAATCGTGGCTAATATGACAGTCACAGCAGCGGTCGACGTCCTGCTTGCCGTTGGACTCTGCGCGGTCCTCTGGCGCACCTACCTCGAGGTCGTAAGCGGGATAGCTGGAGTTAAATCGTACGTACATACATTCTCTTCATCCCTTAACTTGATTGTCTAAATTTTCGCTTTTCGCTCAGTGGAGCTGCAATTGTTCAGCGCATCGTACTGCTTACAATCAACACGGGTATCTGGACCGCTCTGTTTGCCGTTCTTACAATGGCCACGGTATGTGCACCATCCCACACCTTCACTCTAAAAACTCACCTTCAATGATGAATAATTACATGAAAAAACGCATACTAGTCCATCAAGTACCCGCAAAACCTGATTCACGTTGCAATCTGTTTTATCATCTCCCCGGTGTACGTCAACACGCTCCTTGCCAATCTGAACGCCCGGACACCCATCCGCGAAGGCACCGATGAGGCTCTTGAGTTCGACAAATCTGAAGTTTCATCGGGAAGAATTAGTAGTATCAGAATTCGTTCGGTGGGCTTGGTTGCTTTGATTTATTTCGCGGTCTTACCCTCTGACAACTTCCCTGCTTAGAATCGAATCCCTACGCTCACAGGTTCAAGAATCTCGACAGGGGATGGAAATTTGCAGATCATCATTGAGAGCACGAGGTATTGCAATGGTGACGACATCTCTAAGAAACAGTTTCAAGTATAAAGACACAAGTTGAAGTCGATCCCACTTTCCCGCTGAACTCTGGTTGCGTGTTTGTATACCGATGAGCACTCCAATCATCAGAACATTGTTTTGATCAACATCTTCGTGACCGTCCCTTCCTTCTTGATATCTGCGGAACGACATCGACGAGGAGGTGCTTCCTTTACTGGGTATAAACATCAAGACATTGAATATTGAGATTTAATCAATTTTTTTCTGATTTTATGAGCTGATTTCGAATTCGAAGGAGTCCGTGTTCGGCTTGCAGACTGAGGTTTGTAGCTTTCTCTATCCCTAGTGTTTCAGGCGGCACATTTTTTGCCACATGGGCGGAATGAACTGTGGGGCGAAGGGGTTCCTAGGAGGTGAATCAATGATTGAACTAAAACGCGAATCTTGAGGTTGCAGTGACGACATTTTGTGTGGTCTTGTGTGGCGAGCTCAGCAGTGCAGAACCTTTCTCGTTGTGGATTGTTTCCGAGCAGTGACGTCGCTATCCACTTAGAAGCGTTCGACAATGCTCTGGACGGTTTCTTCGATCTATAGGTGTTCAAAAAACTTGTTTCCCAGGCGTTCAACAACGTTTTCTGCGACTCGATTGACTGACAAGGCTGCCATGTTGGACACTTTTCTCAACTCGTAGATGCCCTACGACGCTTTCTTGGAACCCCCACGTTCAGCGGCACGCATTTCTAAGGCGTGAACATACCCTGTATTTGTTCCAGATGTCTATCGGTCGGCCGCCGCGATGCAAGTATCGGGAATGGCCAGGTAATGGGAACTTCCTTGACTGCTTGGCGTTCTTCTGTCTATGAGCGTCGTTCTTTGATGAACAAACCTTACTTGACGGCTCGAGTTTCATCTTATTCTTCGTTAAAGGATGCGATTTCCCGGAAGTTCGTGGAGGAGATACGTAGGCAGGAAAGATTTCATTAATCCGAAGGGCCAGGGCCAGGGCACAGCTTTAGAACATGACCTTTCTTCGCGTCGTATATGAGCCTAATTCGCCGCTTCTTTGCTCTCCCACCTTTAATATCTTTTCTCCTACTCCAGTTCACACACGGCTATGGACCTCAGTCTTAAACCGACGTTAGGATGCAGCCCCACATCTGATTTAGGACCATACATTGGAGCATCGCTCCTTGGAACCTTTCTTTCCCTGGCGTTGTGGGGTGCGTCACTGTTCGATGCAGAGAGTTCATTTACCTCACCTTTTTTGGCTGGATAGGTATCGCGACCATGCAGCTGTGCGTAAGAGTCTCATAAACCATCCCATTCTGCTCCGGATATTAAGACAAAATCTTCAGTATCCATTTCTTTGCTAGGTCTGTTCATTTTTCAGCTGCACTGATGAGCTCTCGTATTAACTTGGTGTGTATTGAAGTAAACACCCAGGCGATTCCTGGCGTTTGAAGTCATTGGTCGTCTGGGTATGGTGAGTTCAATGCTGTCCTTCGATCCTCAAAGCACAGGCCACTCAAATGTCACATTATAGGGCGATGGACACCTTTCTCAAGTGCCTCGTCATGACAGGAAGTATGTTATCGGGTCCGGAATCGGACGTTATGATGACATTCTGACTCTGTTGCTCAGTCTACAAGGACATAGTGAGTGGCGCAGCCATGGACCCTAGAGCTCCTGCGAACCGGTAAGTATGAATTTAGCAGACTCAATGATGAATAGAATCGATCACCTACATTTCCTGTCCCAGCGTGATGATTGTAAGCCCCCCNGTTTATTCTGAGCACACTCATGAGTACCGACGTACCATAGGTGACGCAAAGCTTTGTGGTGAGTGGCTTGAAACCTGAATATTTATCTTCCCTCATCCAATCGCGAATTCAGGGCCTAGTCGCCGTTCCTATTCAAGCCTTCTTCATGTATCGAATTTGGAGATGTGAGTGACAACTCCATTTCTCATCGGGGCCCATTCACCGGATCCCTTGAATCACAGTTGCGAATCGCGTGCGATGGTTTTTTNATCGTTCTTCTGGTTCGTACCAACATTTACAAAGCGGAAAGTGGGGCTCATCGCTGACTGTCCTTTCCAAGGTTCCATGCGTCCTCTTCCATTTCAGTGAGCACGAGCCTTATTCCTTTCGGTCCTTGCATCCAGATCTAAAAATGAGGATTACAGCTATGGGATTTGTCCTTACCGCCGTCAACTTGATGCGACGCGACAATCCTAATTTTGACACAATCCCAAGGTCGATCATGGTGGTACGCTCACTCTCACCATTCCCTCGTCAAACACCATGAGTTGACTCTTTCAACAAAGGCACTTATCGTGGCGGATATGGCAACCGGGGTAACAATTGACGTTTTGCTCGCCATAGGGCTCTGCACGGTCCTCTGCCGCACCTACCTCGAGGTCGTAAGCGGGGTAGCTGGAGTCAAATCGTACGTGTATGCCTGGTTTTCATCCCTTTATTTTCTGATTGTAGTCATTTGGTAAATGGCCGCAGTGGACTTACTATGATTCAGCGCCTCGTAGTGCTTACAATCAACACCGGTATCTGGACCGCCGTGTTTACCATTCTCGCAATGACCACGGTATGTGTGCGCAATTAGCTTCCGTTGACCCAGTAGTCACCTCCATGGATCAAATTGAATAAATATGCGCGAAAATACGCATACTAGTCCCTCAAGTACCCGCCAAAAAGGGTTCACCTTGTATTCTGCTTTATGATCTCCTCGGTCTACGTCAACATGCTCCTTGCCAACCTGAACGCACGGGCGTTCATCCGCAAAGGCTCCGATGAGGTTATTGATTTTAACAAGTCTGAAGCTTTGTCTGGCAGCTTGAGTAGCATCAGAGTCCGTTCGGTGGGCCATGCTTTCACTTTGATTTATCTCGCGGTCTTGCATGCTGACGATATGCTTGCTTAGACACGAATGCCTCCGCCCACAGGCTCAAAAACCTCGCCCGTGGATGGAAGTTTGCAGATCATAACCAAGAGCACGAGATATGGCGAATTCGACGATATCTCAAGCAAGCAGTTTCAAGTGTAACAAACAAATTGAAGTCAGTCCCACCAGAACTCTTTCTCTCTGAACAGTGTTTTCAGGTAGATGAGGGCTCCAACCATTAGAGCATTGTTTTGATTTACATCCGAGTCGCGACCGTACTCTTCCTCCTTGGTATCTGTAGAACTACGTTAACAAAGGGGTGCATCTTTTCCCGGTTACAACACCATTGAATATTGAGACCTAAACACTTTTTTTTCCGGCGTCATGAGCTTGAGCGGACCAGCTGTGACCAAGCAAGGAGTCTGTATTCGGCTCGCAGGATGAGGTTTGTAGATTTTTCCAACGTTTGCGGTCTGGTTCCGTCCTTTCGACGCCGCAGGCGGGTGGCCTTGCGCGGGAAGGGTTTTGTGAGGTCGGCCTGTCGGCATCATTGCACTCCCGCTCTCCGCCCGCTAGCTTTCGACAACGCTGGACGGTTTCCTAGATATATTGGCATCCAACACCACTCTTATAGTCTCTCAGGCGTTCAACGATGTTTTCTTCGACTTAGGTGACTTACGCGACTGTTGGAAGCTTTCTCGTAAATGCACAGCGATGCTTTCTTGGGCTCGTTAGTGGAATCGACGCTATCGACCGAATTCAAATGTGACTCAAACGAGGGTGGTTCAGCCAGCCCAGACATTGAGAATTGGAGAAGCTTTCTCTCAATCTGGTGAACAGTCGAAGAGAAGGAATTAGTTACCTTTGAACAAATAGCTACGAGTCTATGGGAAGTCAGCTAGGTTTTGCGAAAGAAATAAGTCACGGGATCTGGGGTTGACAGAATGTGCAAAATCGAGAAGCCCCCTCTTTTTCCCTTCCCCAAGCAGGCTAGAAGTGACCATCTGAGCACAGCGACGTGTGGAGCGAGGATGGCAGAGTAGTAGGGCTCATGGCTCTGCCGCTCACTATGTCCTTGTAGGCTGAGCAACAGAGTTAGAACGTCATCGTTGCGCTGTATGGGCCCGGTCACATACTTCCTGTCATGATGAGGCACTTGTGAACAGTGTCCATCGCCCTACATTGTGAGAGTTGAGTGGCTTGTTCTTCCAGTGCTGAAAGAAGGCAATGAACTCACCATACCCAGACTACCAATGACTTCAGGCGCCACGAATCGCCGGGGTGTTTACTTTAGCACCCATCAAGTCAATACGAGAGCTCGTCGATCATGCCGAAATAAACAGACCTAGCAAAGAAAAGGATGCTGAGGATCTTGTTTAGGATCCAGAGCATAATCTGAGATTTGATGAGACTCCTACGCACAGCTGCATGGTCGCAATACCTATCCGGCCCAATAGGTGAGATAAATGAACTTTCTGCATCGAACAATGACACACCCCACAGCGCCAGGGAGACGAAGGTTCCAAGGAGCGCTGCTCCAATGTATGGTCCCAAATCAAATGCGGGGCTGCATCCTAACGCCGGGTCAAGATCAAAATCCATGGCCACGTTCTCCTAACGTGAGCTAGAGGGGCAAGCGATATGAAAGGTGGGAAGAGGAAAGCAGCGGCGAATTGGGCTTGATATACGGCGTGAAGAAATGTTACGTTGCTGTGCCTTGCGATTCGGATTAATGAAATCTTTCCTGCCAGCATATCGCTCCGCGAGCTTTAGTGAATCGCATCTTCAACAAAGAAGAAGATGGAACTCGAGCCACGCCCATCGAGCAAGGTTTGTTCATCAAAAGAACGACAGCCCATGGACAGAGAAGCGCTGCGCGAATCAGGGAAGTTCCCACTGTTACCCGGCTATTCCCTGGATACTTATACCGCGGCGGCAAACGGTTAGGCATTCGGATATGTGAGCCCCTTAGAGATGCATCTCACTGAGCGCAGGGATCCAAGAAGGCGCTGGGCATCTATGAGCTGAGGAAAGCGTCCATCAGTCGATCAACTTGAAGAAACCGTCGTTGAGTCGGAACGCCTGAGAGACAAGAAAGCATTGTTGGATGCCAAGAGATTGAAGAAACCGTCCAGAGCGTTGTCGAGTGGAGCTCGAGAGCGGTGTCGTTGGATCCAGGTTCTACAGTTTTGTGTGGTCTTGTGTGGCAAGGGCTTTGCAAGCTCGCCTAGCGCCGAGAGAATCGGGCGCAAACATTGCACTAAAAGCTAGTACAACCCTCATCCTGCGAGCCTGAGCCAAATACATAATTCTCCGTTCAAGGTGACAGCTGGTCTTCTCGAGTTCGTGAGACCAGAAACAATCAATTAAATCTCAATATTTAATGTTTTTACGCCCAGGAAAAGATGCACCCTTCGCCGACGTCGTCAAACAAACATCAAGAAGGGAGGGGGGAACGGTCACGAAGACCTAAATCAAAAAGACGCTCTAAAGATTTGAATGCTCCCCGAGATACTAACACGGTTCAGCAAGAAAGAATCCTGGTGGAACTGACTCCGACTTGTTTCTTACACTAGGTGAATCTGCTTGCTCGAGAGATCGTCGTCCTTGGTATATCTCGTGCTCTCGATGGTGACCTGCAAACTTCCATCCTCGGAGGAGACTGTTGAGCCCACAAGCGTAGGCATTCGTGCCTAAGCAGACATATTGTCAGAATGCAAGACCACGAGACGAATCAAAGTGAAAGCACGGCCCACCGAACGGACTCTGAAACTACTCAACCTGCCAGATAAAGCTTCAGACTTGTTAAAATCGATAACCTTATCGGCTCCTTTGCGAATGAATGGCCGGGCGTTCAGGTTGGCAAGGAGCATGTTGACGTAGACCGGGGAGATCATGTAACAGAATGCAATGTGAATCCTTGTTTGCGGGTACTTGATCGACTGGTATGTGTAATTCGGGCATAATCATTGATCCACGAAGGTGAGCTTACTGGGTGAAGGAATCCTAAGTGGGCACACGTACCGTGGTCATTGTGAGAACGGTAAACAGGGCGGTCCAGATACCAGTGTTGATTGTAAGTACTAGGAGACGCTGAATCATGGCAAGTCCACTGCGACAATTTAGCAAATGACTACAATCAGAAACAAAAAANGCGATAAAAAGCAGGCGTATACTTACGATGTGGGTCCAGGTGCCCCGCTTACGACCTCGAGATAGGTGCGGCAGAGGATCATGCAAAGCCCTATGGCTAGCAGAACGTCGACTGCTGCCCCGACTGACATATCAGCTACAATCAGTGCCTTTGGCAGAAAATCAACTCATGATAGCTTGATGAAGGAATGGTGATAGTGAGCGTACCACCATAATTGATCTCGGGATTGCATTAGGGTTGTCGCGTCGTATCCAGTTGATGGTGGCAAGGACAAATCCCATGACTGTGGTCCTCAATTTAGATCCGGATGCAAGGACAAAAATAAGTAAGGTTCGGGCTCACCGAAATGGAAGAGGATGCATGGAGCCTTGGAAAGGACACTTAGCGAGGAGCTTCATCTCCGTTTGAAAAATGCTGGGACAAACCAGAGGAACAATAAAAATCCATCGCAAGCGATTTGCAACTATGATTCAAGGGATCTGGTGAATGGACCTGGCGAGAAAATGGAGAGGCTGACACTTACGTCTCCAGATCCGATACACGAAGAAGGCTTGAACAGGAACGGCGACCAAGCTCTGGATTTGCGATTGGATAAGGGGAGATAAATACTCAGGCTCCAGGTCACTTACCGGAAAGCTTTGCGTCACCTATGGAGCATCGGTATTCATGAGCGTGCTCTCACAACAAATTAAGGGCTTACAATCATCACACTGAGATAGGAAATGTCGGTGAGTGGTTCTATTCATTGTCAAGTGTGCTAAAGTCCTACTTACCGGCTTCCAGGAGCCCTGGGGTTCATGGCGTTGCCGCTCACTATGTCCTTGTAGTCTGAGCAACAGAGTCAGAATTTCATTGCTACTTTCAATCCTGGGCCTGGTCACGAACTTCCTGTCATGATGAGGCACTTGTGAATGGTGTCCATCGCCCTATATTGTGACATCTGAGTGGCCGGTGATTTGAGGCCCCAAGGATGGCATTAAACTCACCATACCCAGACTACCAATGACTTCAAACGCCAGGAATCGCCGGGGTGTTTACTTTAATAGTCACCAAGTTAATACCAGCGATCATCGGTGCAGCTGAAATGAACGGACCTAGCAAAGAAAAGGATGCTGAAGATCTTGACTTAGTCATGGTACCTAGAGTATAAAAGGATGGTTTATGAGATTCCTACGCACAGTTGCATGGTCGCGATACCTATCCGACCAAAGAAAATGAGATAAATGAACTTCCTCCATTGACCAATGACGCACCCCACAAAGCCATGGAAATGAAGGTTCCAAGGAGCGCTGCTCCAATGTATGGGCCCAAATCAGATGTGGGGCTGCATCCTAACGCTGGGTTGGGATCGAATTCCATGGCAGCGTTCTCCTAACGTGAGCTGGAGGAGGGGAAGGGATAGTGGAAGGTGGGGAGAGCAAGGGACGACAAGTTGGGCTTCATATACGGCGTGGAGAAGGGTGACGTTCTGAAGCTGTGTCCTTGTCTCACCATTCAGATGAAATCTTTCCTGTCTGCATATCGCCTCCAGAAACGTGAATCACATCCTTGAACAAAGAAGATGGACCTTGAATCATCGAGCAAGGTTTGTTCATCAAAGAAACGACGGACCATGGACAGAAAGGCGCCGCGTTCAGGCTGTGACATCGTGATGGATGGAAGCATGTTTGATCTGGACGACGCAGCCAAGTTGCAGTTCCGCGATGGTCCTTTCCTGTCTTCCCCTTCATCAGTCTCACTCAAGAAAGATTTAAGGTTTCTTGTCTCCTCACTGACTAGCCGTTGCGAGAGCGGTAGTGCGACAGAACTCGGGACCCAGGAGCAACAAAGTTCGGAAATCTCTGGTCTTGGAATCAAGCGATGACTGACCATTGTAGCCGAATTCACTGCAGAGCGAATTCCAATCCCAACTGCGCACAAAGTCAAGATTCCGATACCCGGGTGATAGCGAAAAGGCAAGGGTGGAATTTTCGCCCACCTTCTTTGGGCCAGCTCCCGGGAACTAGTAAGCATAACTTCGATACACCAAACGATCAATACAATCGCTCATCGACATTTCCTATCTCAGCGTGATGATTGTAAGCCCCCCATTTGTTGTGAGAGCACACTCATGAATATCTACATACCATAGGTGACGCAAGTTTTTATAGTGAGTGTCCTGGAACCTGAGTATTTACCTTCCCTCATCCAATTGTAAATTCAGAGCTTGGTCGCCGTTCCTGTTCAAGTCTTCTTCATGTATCGAATCTGGAGGTGTAAGACCCAATCCCCTCATTCTCTCAGCTTCCATTGACCGGATCGCTTGAATCACAGTTGCAAATCGCGTGCGATGGTTTTTTATCGTTCCATTGGTCCGTGCCAGCATTTTTCGAACGGAAAAAGGGAGCTCATCGCTAACTGACTCTTAAGGCTCCATGCATCCTCTTCCATTTCAGTAAGCCCGAGCCGTCTTCCTTTTCGTCCTTGCATTTAGATCTAAGCTGAGGGTCACAGTCATGGGATTTACCCTTACCGCAATCAACTGGATACGACGCGACAACCCTAACGCGATCCCAATGTCGATCCTGGCGGTACGCCCACTCTCACCATTTCCTCATAAAGGCATCATGGGTTGATTCTTCGTTCGAGAAAAGGCACTGGTCGTGGCTGATATGACAGTCGCAGCAGCGGTCGACGTTCTGCTTGCTATTGGGCTCTGCGCGGTTCTCTGGCGCACCTATCGCGAGGTCGTAAGCGGGGTAGCTGGGCTTAAATCGTGCGTACACGTCTGCTTTTTAATCCCTTTATCTCATTCTAGTCATTTGCTACATTGCCGTAGTGGACTTGCTATGATTCAGCGCATCGTATTGCTTACCATCAACACGGGTATCTGGACTGCCCTGTTTACCATTCTCACAGTGGCCACGGTATGTTCACCACACCACTCTTCCACCTCGTAACCTCATCTTCATTGATCAATGCTGACCTGCGAATGCTAGGCCATCAAGTACCCGCGATACCTTATCCACGCCGCATTCTGTTTCATCATCTCCCCGGTCTACGTCAACATGCTCCTCGCCAACCTGAATGCCCGTTCATCCATCCACAAAGGCGCCGATGATGTTATCGAGTTCAACAAGTCTGAAGCTTCATCCGGCGCCTTGAGTAGTATCAGAATCCGTTCGGTGGGCCGTGCTTACCTGATTTATCTTGCGTTCTTGCGTTCTGACGATATGCTTGCTTAGACTCGAATGCCTACGTTTACAGGTTCAAGAATCTCGACGGGGGATGGAAACTTCCAGATCATAGTGTTCGAGAGGAGTGATGATATCTCCTCTAAGGATGGCAAGGAGTCTTCGGCGTAAGTCACACTATGCTGTTAGTTCCACACGTGTCAGGCATCGTGGCGCGTTCGCTCAGCTCTGGAATGGCTCTCCAAAGATTCTGGTTGTCGTATTCTTGCAGCTTCTTTCTGATTCCCGATTCCTGAAACACCTTCTGGACCTCGTGACTCTCTCTATTGTCCGTGTTACCACATATACTACTCGCGCAGTGGTCGCAAGATTCCACCATCATTATTGTCTTCCGCTCATTATTCTAGATATCGAATCTCTATCTCAGAGAATACTAGTATTATATCCTGTTGATTATTTTGTTGAAACAAAGGCTTTCGGGCATTCGGGCCATCGTTCATCTGTACAGGGGGATTGGGCTTGAAACGTTCACCCTTGATCGATTCTGTTATCGCCATCCACCTCGCGTGCCAAGAGTGATTTGCTCTTCGCGATGGCAGGCTTGAGCTATCCAAAACCATCCAGACCCGTCACAACCGCGACAATCATGCACCAAGTTGAAGTATCTCTTCCCTGTCCGAATCCCAGACCAATACCGGAGATATGAGGCTATCCGACGAAGGCGTACATGCAGCCAGGATGATGGTTGCCGGCCACACGGAGGTTTGCGGGGACTGTGTGGCCAATCCAAGAAATGTGCACCAAAGATCGCAGAGAATTTTTGCACGCGTTAATTCGCAGTGGGCGTTTTGTCGGGCATGGTGCATAATATTCCCTCTTATCAACTTCGCAAGTCGTTAGATCCTGATTCTCTTGCCTCGTCCCTTGCTTGGGTTCCATAAATTCATTTCGGTGTTTGATGCTGATAAGAAAAGTCACCTGGTTGTGCTTACATTGGGATGGGCGGCGACGTGCTGACAACGGTGACACGCTGCCATGATAAGCGCGCCTTGGGTATACACTCGATCGCGGGTAAGCGCTCAGGGTTGAGATAGAAACCGGGGTATGTTTGTTTCAAGGACAAGGTTCTGTCAGGCGACGCGTGTGATGTTTTGTTCTTGCGATGAATGAATTATAAGATGAGAGGGACTTCTGGGAAGGGTGCTCTTTGCTGTTCTCTTCCGTCTCCTTCGACATCCTCCAATTCCTCCAGCAGTCGCCATGAAGGGACCAAGGCGGCCCGAAAGCCCAACAAACTTAGCCACAGGAAGCAATATATGTTCCCCAACCGTGGCCATTGATCGTGATCTTCCACCTCCTTATCAAGCCGAGGTGGCGGAAAGTTCTGGTGTGTGACAGACTGCAAAAGTTGTCTTTCCTTAATCAACCACGAACTGAATGCATCCTATGAGAAGTATCTGGTACTTCAAATTATCCGTCTATCGATGGAAATCGCTCGAAAGAACGGCCACAGCAAGGACAGAGTCACTCCTCGCGAGCCGGAAAGCTTCATCCAAACGTGCCACTCCCCCCGACCGTTCTGTCGCCGCCACCAGATTCGACGTACCAGGACCGTTTCAACAGTAGAGCGGCGAGAGAATATGACGACGCTGCCGATTTCGTTGTCACTGCCGAAAAGAAACGTCGGTGTTGTAATCGGAGAACTCTTCTCATTGTTGGAATCGCTACTTTCCTGGTCATCGCCCTTTCGGTCGTCCTCCCGGTCTACTTTCAAGTTGTCAGGGTGAAGCGCAAGTCGCAGCCTCCAGCCACGGGACGACCACTACAAGGAGGGAATGGCTCGCAGGTTATCATGGAGGACGGATCGCAGTTCATTTATTTGAATCCGTTCGGCGGTTACTGTGCGTGGTCAAAGAGCCCCTCTCCTTCTCCCTCCCGCTGACGAGACCTCTGGTATCAGGGGTCAGTGATCCGGATAATCCATACAACGACGGCGCACAGCCAAACTCCTGGACTCCAGCGCTCAACGCTTCGTGGGACTTCGCGAACAATCGCATTCATGGGTATCGTATTTCTCATGTGGTTTTAATATCCCGCCGACTAAGAATTTCACCCCAAGGGTCAACCTTGCGGGCTTGTTTGCTCTTGAACCGCTCATTTCACCGTCCATATTTCAACGTTATCCACAGGCCGCCGACGAATGGGACCTCAGCGTCGCCATGACCAACGATGCAACAAACGGTGGCCTTCAAGACCAAATGGAGGAACACTATAAAACCTTTATTGTACGTCAGGTAAAATTGCATGGCTGATATTTCTTGCTCCTCATGCCTCGCAATGCAGACTGAGAAAGATATTGCCGAAATTGCTGGAGCTGGGCTGACATGGGTACGATTACCTATCGGTTTTTGGGCCATCGAGACTTTTCCTGGGGAACCATTTCTAGCGAGAACCAGCTGGACGTAGGTCGTTTAGCTTAGCCTTGCAGGTTTGTCCTAACCTTGTCAAAATTTGCAGCTACGTCATCCGTGTGCTTCAATGGTGTAGAAAGTACGGGCTACGCGTCAATCTCGCCTTGCAGGCAGTTCCCGGCTCACAGAATGGTGGGTTCATGATTTTCCTAACCACCTCTCGAAAAACTCTAAGAGTAACAAGGCACGCCTTTGTTTAGGTTTCAATCACGGAGGGAAGTCAGAATCCCTCAACTTCCTCAACGGTGTGATGGGCATGGCGAATGCACAGCGAACACTCTATTATATTCGGGTGCTCACCGAATTCATTTCCCAGCCAGAATGGCTGAACGTAGTGCCCATGCTAAGCATTCTCAACGAACCGCAGGCTGCCTCCATTGGAGTAGACCAGTTACGTAGCTTGTAAGGCATTCCTTACTCAAACCTCGCCAGCGTCTATGATTTAACGATTGAAAATGTATCCTGCAGCTACGTCGAAGCTCACAGGATTGTTCGGGAGGTCACCGGTTTCGGTAAAGGAAAGGGTCCCTTCGTAGTGATCAACGACGGATTTGCATCCTCTTCCGTATTTAACGGTTTCATGAACGGCGCAGATAGGGTTATAGTTGAAAGGCAGGCCTACATTGCCTTCTCCGCCTTCTCACAAGTTGCAACCGACTCGGTCACAGCTAGGATAATGCAGCAGGCGTGTGCTTCTGCACCGGTCATGGATCAAAGGTGAGTTGCTTGTCCAGTCTATCCTTCTGAATTGTCGGTGAGTTATCTAATTGTAACCGAATATATCTAGTCGCTCAAACTTTGGGATCACACTCGCTGGGGCATTCAGCCTTGCGTTCTCGGACTGTGGATTTTATGTTCGTGGAGTCAACACCACGTCAACATACGAAGGCGACTGTAGCTTCTGGGAGAACTCCAAGAATTGGGGTCTGGCCTTAAAGGCCTCATTAACGCAGCTCGCGTTGGCCCAGATGGATGCACTCGGAGACTATTTCTTTTTTACGTGGAAGGCTAGTCTGACTTCATTTGCTCGTCAACAGCGTATGTCTAACCGTCGCTTTTGGTGGACTAGATTGGCCAGTCAAACAGGGGGCAAATCGAAGCACCGCTCTGGTCATACCAGCTCGGATTGCAGGAAGGTTGGATTCCCGATGATCCTCGGAAGGCATTGGGAGCATGCAAGACCATTAATGGATCGTACACTCCGACTTGGGATGGCACTTATGCTCCCTGGATGACTGGCGGTGACGGAGCCTTCGTCGCCACCGACGCTGCGATGTACCCGTGGCCTCCTGCCACAATATCGAACACCAGGACGGGCTCACCCACAGTTATTCTACCAACATACACGGCAACCGGAAGTCCCATTATACTTCCAGCTCCAACCTTCACGGATACAAAGGGAGAGACCATTGTAGTCAGTCATGGATCGCCATTGGGGAGAGTGCCCGCACCAACCCCGGTGGCTGGCTGCGATTATCCAGATGCTTGGGATGCCCTTAGCGTCGATTTCACACAAGTACTATGTAGAAGAGAGTTTGCGCCCACTCGATCGTATGCATTCGCTGTTCCTCCCCCTACAATAACCAGCTTGCATTAACCTCTTTCATTCTCCTAATTTTCGTGTCGAAAATGACGGTGCATTATTTATGCTTTCATTGATTCAATGGTTCTCGATGTAGCCGACGTATACTTACGCTCAATTGACCATATAGTAGCGGGACGATGACGGCACAACGAGGATCAGTATCAAAGGCAAAAGTGTTTAACCGAATCTTACTCAGGCTATCTCTGGGCTAACTTCGACGAGACACTCTATAATTGACCCGGATTAATCTGAGGTTTATCATTAGCGGAAGATGTTTGTGTTTGTCTAATTTTATAGCCCAGCCGTGTTCCCCCGTTTCCGAATCCCTTTTACCGCTCAAAGCACAGGGTGACGGACCTTTTGCTTCTACCTTTCGTCTAAGTTTTTTCTGTGGTCGCAACACTGAGGTGAATCAACTGAATGGAAGCTCAAGGCACACGTTTGGAGGCGAGTCTACGGGAATCTTTCGCGATTCTTCGAAATATCCATCCATGGCATCGACATCGTGGAGAGATATTTTGGGGTTTGTTGCAATATAATGTCTCGTTGAGCGTCGTCATCGATAGCTTCCATCATGATCAACCTTCTGCCACGTATGGAGCAAATGTAGAGTAAGATACGCCCACGAGGGATCAGGAATTAGATCTTTAGCGCGAGTAAGTGCGCATGAAGTGCGCCGTGTTCACTCAAGGAAACACTCGGCTGTAGAAGACAATTTCGCTGGTGCGTCCGAGTGCGTGGGAGGGAGTTTTATAAGTTGGGAATGAAATTTGTTTAGCGGCCAGCGGCTAGGAAATGCATCACCTTCACACTCACACACCCTGATTTGGAAGGCTGTCGACCAAACTTGGGTATTCCCGCTAGCACTGCAGTACTGATTTCAGCGGGAGGCATTTCGATATCAAGGCGATGACAGCTTATTCAGTATCGATAGGCCGCATTGCCCAGCTCAATGCTTTCGATATTCATTTAGTATCAGAGCAGGACAAATAAACATGGTCCGCTCGCTACTCTGACTCCCGGGTAATGCAAAACCATTGATGTTTCGACGTTTATTCGCTCAGTTCTCCATGAATCGCCATGAAAAGGGCACCGTTCGGAAGCTAGCTCATTTTTGCATCCAATGGTATACATTATTAAGCGCAATGGGTCGCTCAGATAGAATCCGGGGGGGCGAAAACCTGTGTTCCCGGGGATATGCAAAACTTTGTGACCCACAAAATCTCAATCCCCGTCGCAACAGTCTTGTCACACTAGTTAAGATGTGCTTTTTTTTCATATTCAACCATGGTTCCGGTGCCGTACATGTCCGCAAAAAATGCAGGCCTTGGACAACCTTCTCTACATCTCAACTTGAGAAATCGCTACAAAATCGCATTTGGTATGCATTTATACCCACTGTAATATTACTGGTGTTTTAGGATTTTATATCAATTTTAGAAGAACAATGTTGCAGATCCCCGGAATTTTGGTTCACCCCGGGAGTCATAGTATCCGATGCCCAGGTAACTTGAGCTCCTTGCCGCCATTCCACAGCTTCCAGGGTCGCGATGTCATGATTCCAAATCTGAGTATTTGGTGGCCCCAAAACCAAACAAATATCAAAAGCGGAGCGCGAAGCAGTCTGGTCTATCAATACTGAATTAGCTGGAATCTATTCGACTCGTAAGTTAACGCCACCTCCACCCTTAATCTTCCTTGCTAAAGGGTCCGCAATAAAAGGCTGTCCTTCTTTCAACCATCTCAAATGCAGTGTATGGGTCTCTGCGAGCGAGAGTGTTGATAGAACCAGCATAGTCTGCTCTTCCAACCGGGCGGAACGACAGGAAAATCCCAGTGTTCGCCATGGACTTCGGCTTCGGCACCCTCGACCAGTAGGTAGGCGCGTATCCCAGGATCTTACGTATAGCTATTATATGGGTCCGCTTTGGGAGGACTTGGAAGTCCTCGAGGCAAATCTTCTCCTTGACTGCGCAGTGTGCTCCCTTGGCACGAGCTCAAGTGTGGATAAGGGAAGTGGAGACTCAGCCATTCGCGCGGAAACGCCGCGATGTATAAATACTTGCCATTGAATTTGGGTGTCTTTCTTGGCTTCTGCTAGCTACACCCATCCCATGGAACACATTATTCAAACACGTTGGGGCCTTGTCGGTGCTGACTATTGGAGTCCAGAATGGTCTTCAACGGTCGGCATCCCGAGTCCGGAAGAACAATCCCCTACAACCTTTCCATACCCAAAGCAGCCAATGGTGATCGACCCCACCTTGACTTGGGCCCAAGACTGGCCAGTGGATGCGGTGAGGCACCTTCACATTGACATTGTTCGACGGAGATACTCACCCTACATCTGCTGTGTATAGGGAATTTCTCCGAGTGAATGGACGCCTGCGCTCACGGTCAACCAGCCTGAGGATCATCATGCCCAGTTCATGGCACGGAGCGCTGTGGATGTTTCTACCTCCTTTTACCGAGGTAGTCATTGGATGGAGAGCGACCTTACTTTGGGCTCAATTGACGCAGTCCTTTTCTATGTTCACAGGCGAATCATCGAGGACGCATCGCCGAAGGCGTTGCGTTCCCTCACGGGTTTAGCCATGGACGAACTTCAAGAGACGGACATATATTACGTACCAGAATCGTCCTCAATCCTCAACATCATCCTCCATGCTGTTTATGAGACGTCATGCGCCGACAACGCTCCTACCATCGAGCAGCTGATTGAAGCTGTTGATAGGATGCCCAAATATGGCCTTGAACCCAGGTCTGTTATCTGCTCCAAGGATCCGCTCTACCGTCTTTTGCTATCGCACGGCGCACTTCGACCACTCAAGGTGTACGCACTTGCCGCCCATCACAATCTCGAAGATTTGGCAACGCATGTCTCGGGCTATCTCCTGTCGCAGAGTAAGGAAATCGACGATCAGACGTCCGAAAGGATTGGGGCGATTTACCTCAAGAGATTTCTCATGCTCGTCCTGACTCGCCCGAGGGAGCTAGTTCAAATCCTTATCCAACCTCCCGAGCGCCATCCACCAACCGACGCATGTGGCTACGAGGAGCAACAGAGAGTCACTAGGGAGTGGAGTCTGAGTCTCATCGGTATTGTTGAGGAGATGCGACCAGGTGAGTACCAAAGAGATTTGATGAACAACTTCGCTGACCTTGGCGTTGCGATGGAAGACATCCCCATCCATCGCATTCAGGGCATTTTTGAGCCGTTGGCCGAGAAATTTTCATGCAAAGACTGCCAAAGTATGTTGACGAAAAGGGTTCGAGAGATCGTTCTCAAATGTGCCGGGGTCAAGGCAAGTGACGTTTCTTGGCTATCGGGACTCTTACTGAAGACCAAAGTTCTGTTCCCAGCGTACGATCTAGCTGCTAGTACCGATGGGAACGTCGAGAAACCCAAATATGCCTCTAACATCCATAGCGCGTCCGCTTTCCTCTCTAAAGCATACATTATTTACGTACCTTGTACTTCTACCATATACCCTACATCTATCTCTCGCCCTTCTTGTACGACCGTGGTGAATGGACTGATGGAAGTTCAACCTACATCAGTGTTTCGCCCATCTTCTGATCGGTACTCCATCGCATCTCTATCTCGGAGAATACAGGTATCCTCTTGGTTATGTTGAAACCAAGTTTCTCGAACAACGTTATGCTTGCTTCGTTCTTCTCCGATATTCGAGTGAGAAGGCGAGTCGGAGATATCTTCAAAGGGGAGTCGATCGTGTACGAGCAGAAGGGATGTCCGGTGGCGTACTGCAGCATCAGTTGGAGAGCTTCCCTAGCATAGCCTCTTCGACGATACGAAGGTTCTGTCAGAGGAGTCAGATTGGGGTGAAGTTTGAGAGAAGAGGGAAAGGATATTATACCACGTACCAGCGATCATTATCTCAGCTTCAGCGTGGCCTGCATCTTCATCTTCTTCACCATCCTCGGAAAGATGGGCCTTCAAGGGGGATTGAAGGTTCTGCAACGAGCCATAGAGGAAGATATTCACATCTCCGACCATAGGACATTTTTTCAAAAGAGGATCTGAGGGCAGAATTGATTGATTTTCTGGGAGTTCAACCCCTTCTCGAGAAAGGATTATGAAGGTCAGCTTGTCCTCGTCCACCTGCCATTTTTCTTTGATAGATCAGAAAGCCTGGGGATACGAGAATGAAAGTGGTAGATACCCTGCATCTCATACTCCTCTTCCAGGCTAAGAGGCTCGCTCGCAGTGAGCTCGCGCAGCTCTTCGCTGAGCATCCATTCGTGATATTTCTACAGCCCGTTGAACAAGAACAGAATCGAGTCCAGCAACTATTCCATACGAACAGGGACGTGAGAAGCTGCATACGGGACGAGGACCGCTTTAGAGCCAATTAGAACCGTATTCGCGTTGCATTTCATGGTTTGAGATGGGGGTTCGAGGAGGAGAGTGCTCGCCGCTCAGACGGCTGTCAACGTCGTTGATGGCTGTTGGGTTAGGGTCCCTATTCCAGTCCGGTACTACGCCGTCAGCGTTCGCCCCGAACTTCATCCTCGATTCCACTGAATGCTGGTACAGGCCCGTAGATGCCAGACCTGGTCCAGGGCCGTCCATATTCTTCAGAGCTGTCGCCAAAACCTATGGGCAGAAAGGCCAAGAAAGGGCGACCGGGGTATTCGATGTTATTCAACTGGCGATGAACAGGCGAGCGAGAAGCTGAAAATCCTCTTCTTGGGACGCGACGAGTTCTCGAGTCTCGTTCTCCAGGAGCTCTATAATGCAAGAGGTGCGCTCTCAGCTTGCTTGTTAACCATCTTATTCATGGCTTGTCAGGCTGAGCAATGTCGTAGATGTTTGGGATGAGCTGGTTGTCGCGACAAATCCAGACCAACGCGTCGGACGGCGTGGAAGCCAACTGTCCGTATGTACGCGAATATTCGGTCCAGCACCTAGGAATCCTGCTAACACTTGCCTTAGCACCGTTGAAGGTATTGGCGGAAACGTGTCAAGACACCCGTCTCGAATTCATCCCACCGTCCAAGGCAGAGTTCCGGCAATGGAAGGTATTTGCATTGCTCAAAGACTTGTGCATTCATGTAATTATTTACTGAGTATAATTTTCAGCTGCCATCGCCCTTCTCATACTACGCATGCGATGCTGCATCTTCCGGCCAGGCTTCCTTGGAACAGCCGCCAGCATCCCACGTCCTCGTCACCGCGTCCTTCGGACGGATACTGACCCAAAAGCACCTCTCCCACTTTTTGCCTGCGCGAAGGTTGAATGTCCACCCTTCCCTACTACCCCAGTACCGTGGCCCTGCTCCCATTCAACATTCGCTGCTGAATGGGGACCAAGAGACTGGCGTCTGCGTCATTGAAATGTTGCCAGCAGGCAAGAAGCAAACTGACACTCGTAAAGTAGGCATTGACGCCGGGGATATCTGGGCCTCCAAGTCAACGGTGTGTGCTCTTCCATCCTTCACTCATGTATCTTTACTAATCTTATGGCCAGGATCAACCCAGTGGTGCCACCTTCTCTCAAATGAGAGACCAACTGGGTATCGAGGGCGGAAAACTCCTGGTAGAATTATTACGCGATTTTAAGAACCAAAAACGGGTAAAGAAACTTGCGTTATACTCGTGCTACCTCACAGCAGGCTGACAATTTAGCGCAGATCTCTCCACAGCCTCAGTGTGTGGGTGGGAGCACACTCAAGATTGCATCGATGGTCCGCCTGGAAGACGCGCAGTTCAGTCCGATCACATGGACAGCCGAGGAAGCCTCTCGGCGTTGGAGAGCTATTGCACACCAGGTACGATTCTTGGAGTACAATGGAAGACTATGTATCTCAATGCGCAGCTACAGCGTCCAATAACTGCAATTCTCCAAGTCTCGACTGAGGTCCCAACCAGGGCGGTGCAACTCCATGATTTGCAGGTCCATATGCGGCAACCTGATGAAGCCGTTGAACAAAGACTTGCCTCATATCCTGGTGCCGTGATCTGCAGTGCCAGCAATCCCGGCAATGCCTCCGAGAAGGCGTTGTTCATCCGTTGCCTCGGTGGTAGCATCCTTTCTGTTCGCAGGATCAAGCCAGAGGGCAAACCTGTACTTGATGCACAGGCCTTCTGGAACGGCGTTCGTAAGTACAAAGACATCAAATTCATTGGACATGGAGCGGCGTAGGACCACCGGCATCCCATCAACCGTTCTAGATGACAAGGTGAGCATCATTGCACTGCTCATGAAATGAAAACTCACTCGCTGACATGCCCACTTTGCAGTAGATAACATCACCGTAATGTCATATACATTTGTAGGCGAGAGATAAGAATATCTGCTATTCTTTACGCCTTCTCACCCATGGTGACCCACCTGTCTCTACCTGTCCTCATGTTTGGTCAGCCCGTCTGAATAGGAATCTCAATCGCGGTGCAAATAACGTGGATCAGGGATGATGCAGGGTTCTATCACGATTCCGTCAACAGGATTCGTCGATTTGATGTTCCAATGCTTGTTTGGTCCTGATGCTTAACCGCCTTCTACTTCTTTCGTAACCGATGGGCTTCGTTTCCTCCAGGTATATAACAGTAGTGGCCTTGTTCCGCTCCACACATCTGTTGAACCTACGACCACTATCATCCTTTCCACTCCGTCAATCCTCACTACCTTTACCCAGCCATTATAATGCCGTCGACCAAAGCTCCGAAGCTGCATCTTGCTGTCCCTCCCGTACGCAGCTATTCTGATAAATGAAATGATTGCTCACCAATGCGTCTGTTTCTCAGTCTCAGAGTAGAAACCGCACTTCCCCCTCTCGCCCCAGCCCTACGGATACTATCGCAAGCGGCTACTCCTCCATCCTTTCTTCCGGCTCAGAAAATGTGGGTCCCGTTGATATTCATTAAACTGATCCACGTTCAACGGAGCTAACCGACGCCGTCCATCTTTTTGTGGATGATACAGGACCAATTTTCCTTGCCCACACCATCAACTCGGTTCGCAATCTCAATGTACGCCTATTCGGACCTTGATCCTGCCATTCTCAGTTTCTCGAGAGGCGACATTCTTGAGATCATCTCTCAACACCCGTCGGGGTGGTGGGACTGTATGACCGGAAGCTCGTGGAATGGGTATGGGCTCGGAGGCAGTGTACAGCGAGGCTGGGTGCCTTCCAACTATGTGAAACTTATCAATAGTCGGTCGGCTGCCAAGGAGCTGTTGTATCGTCAGGTCGGGGGGACAAGTAGAGCTTGAGAGAAGGAGTGTTGTGCTGTTTCGTTTCGTTTCGTTGGGTGGCGATGGTTACGTTTACGTTCTCCGAGTCTGATACCGAGCCAATGGGCTCGAAATACATCTGTCTCTCACCGCCACAGATACAGATGCGCTTTCCGATATCAGTCTGGGGTATTAATGCGAGGGGCTTTCCGCTGGCAGGGGTGATGTCGGAGGCACGTCAATGGATGGCTGACTCGGACTGATCTCCGCCCTTGCCCGCGGGCGCTGGTGGAATATTTCACTTGCGAGACTTGATTGATCCGAACCCCCGATGTTGGAGTCAGAGAGAGGCAGACGTCGACATTTTGCATTAGCTATGTAACAACATCATTTTATGCCTTACGTTTTCCTTTTCATTTAAAATATGTACTAGCTGGTTTTCCATGTAGTAAACCAATGAGAGTTTGTGGTCGAACAAGGACGCTGCCGTACGCAATCGTTGTTTCATTATGTGGTTGAATTTCGAGTTTCGACGGCCTATCAGCAAGCTAATTACAGGAGGTTTGGGAGATGTAAAGTAAAGTGGCCGTGTCCGTTTGAAAGGTATAATGACATCCAAAATCTACGAATCCTACTAGTATACGCGCATCCTCCGCTATACATAACATTTAAATTTAAATATTGTCAGGTGCTTTGGAGTATCAGTCCTAATAGTTCGAAGAGACGCTAGCAGAAAACTGACTACTGGAATTTTGTTGTCGGTCATTAGTGAATCGGTGGAGCTCCAAATTAGGATCGCTGCTTTCGACCGTTTTGACGGGACCCGTAAACCAGTAAATGCCTCCATACACTGGAATGTAGTACCATACCATGGAAAGGAAGAGGACGCCTCCAAGTACAACGACGGTGTAGTTCATATCACCAACTGTTGTGGTCGGCGATGTCGGGAACAGGAAGATGATGCTCATGACTGTCATGAATACCACTGATATAACAGCACAGGGTGCGCTCTGAGAAATCAAGAGTGTCAGATTTCTTCTGTGATAATGGTGTCACGGAATAATGGGTGTACTCACCAGAGGGCCGAGATAGAAGGGGCCAGGCGTGAACTCGCAGCCACCCCAGAACCGAGCGACGATGGGAATGGCGTATGCCACATACAATCCGGTCACGGACAGAGCAAAGGCAGCATTGATCGCTTGGTCTCCCGCAAAAGCGAGCAGCCCCATCGCGATAGCCAGAATTGCGTCGTACCACACGGAGTTGATTGGGGTCTGTGTGTAACTGCTGATATTGTACAACCAGCCGGAGAAGGGTAAAGCTATCCCGGCGATGGACATTGTCAACTGAACGAATTTAGCTGTTGAGGGGCGGCCAAGACGTACCACCATCACGACTGAAGGCGAAAGTTTGACGGCTGGCACCTAGCAGCTACGACGGAGTACGTTAGCATCCAGCCACTGGGAAAAATGAGACGATGGCAGGAATGGAGTTCTTACCATACTCGATCCCATCATGTATTGCACCAAGACAACCACAATCCAGACACCCAAAGTCGCCTTTCGCCCAAAACTGTTGAGGAATATCAGGGCCATTGGCTGGTCGCTATCCCATAACGCCTCAAGATCGGTACCCATACAGAAGGCCAATACCATGTTGATGGCTTAGAGATGCATTAGGTTAATTAGACCAATCTTGTTGTTGGGGGAGACGTACCCCATCCGAGAAGACCAGCCACTGAGATGGCATTCACAATTCCCCAAGGAACGGCTACGGCAGCGTTTGAAGATTCTTCCGCAATATGGACACTCGAGTCGAATGAGCCTAGGTTTTCTCGTGTGAGCCTTCCGGTCAAACACAAAGTCAACTAGGTCACTGTACGCACAGATTGTCCAGAGGGGAGCCAAGAAACTCAGAATGAAAGCAAACCCGTTCGGCCACCCGTTGACTAAAGTTGCGTCAGTACGAGATCATTACTTGATCGGTGGGCACGGTGGGCGGTCAACAACGTACAGTTTGTGAACTCCCACAGGGCAAAAGATGTGGTGTTCCTAAATTCATCTGGTGTGGTAATCGGAAGAATAATAATGATGACCATACACAACCTAAAGAAATTGAGATAAGCTGTCGCTCAGACAGAAGTTTCAACCAGATGCTTACAGGACGTTCAGAACGATGTAAATGGTTTGCAGACGGGCCAAGACCGTTGTTCCGAGGCAGCAAAGAACGCCATGGGAGAGCACTATAGCACAGTATACGCCGCTTTCGAGCAGTCAGTAACAACTTCTGTGAGGTGATGATGATGTACCGCCAGTACGCCACTTACAAAAGCTGGGCATTGTTTGGACTAAAGGTGTCGTTTGAGGCGATGGTTACTGCGGCCATCACCTGAATTGCGCAACCCCAGTCGATAGAGGCAACGGCTGCGATATTACCAATAGTGTTGGCATCTTTACCAGACGAAAATAGAGACCGCAGATCAGCTACATAAAGAATCAGGTGAGATGTGCGACGTACACCCCACAATCCAGCACAATAGCCTTCTCCATCTGGGAGATGCATAAGCGTAGGTCCAGAAATACAACTAGGGAGAGGGTAGGTTTAGACCAGAGAATGTGGCAAAAATCGATAATTCAACGTACACCTCCAGATGTGGGCATAGCTGAGGCAAGCTCAGCCATCGACATTCCAACGCAAAGGACGAGGAGACTAGCGACGAGCCACTGTTATTCCATCAGGCGTGGTCAGAACATCACCAAAGCGACAGTAGGGTAGTAAAGCATCGCTCACCCCCCAAACCATGGCAGGTCCTCCTCCATTAGGTAGCGAGTAAAACAAAACCGATGCGATGGAAGGTGTCAATCCAATAATCGAGAAGGCGATCCCAAACACCTAGCAGCAATCAAAATCGTCGTTAGATCATCGCCAACGCGTTAGCAAAAGTGAGAAAGAATTTGCAGCACGTACCTCCAGAGGCTTGAAATCACGCTTGAACTCCTGCTTGTAGCCGAGCTGGGCAAGCAAACGGACATCTGCTTTCTTGATCTCCTCTTTGCGCTTCTGGGCTTCAGGATCCTTGGGTTTAGCCATCTTGCCTTCGAGCTTGAGGAACCCGTTCCGGCCTTGGTTGCGGTCACTGGAGGTATCCCTTATGATTCACTCGGAGTCGGTCGCTCCGCCGATCGAAGGACGGGTGCAGTTGACGGAGGAGGAGAAAGAGGATGCTACGGACAGTGACTAGGGAAAGAAAGGATGAAAGCTGGCAGTAAATCCAACAGCGCCAGCACGAGTGCGTAGGGAACGGAAAAGTTTATAGACAACCCACGGAACGCGGGAAAAAATGAGGGAAACGAGAGAGAGATGATAAGCAGCCCTTGATAACCAATGGAAACAACCATGTGTGCGGGTAACCCTTCCTCGATCAGAGGCCTAGTGCGGCCGAAGAAGGCGCGGCATCGTACAGAACGACGCGTACCAAGACAAATTTCAACAGCGTCTGAAGCATATCCTGCAGTGAAGCAGAATGAAGCTCGGTGTAATTGAAGTGTTAGGAATCAGAGAGTGGTCTACGTCCGTCTAAACAGCAAGCTTTGGACACTGAATGATGGAATATAGATAGACATCGAAGTCAAACCTCGAACCTCGGACCAGAAAATAGAACCTCGCCCAGGGGAAAGGGGCTGCTTCGAATGTGAGCGTGGAAGGTTTCGCGGTGGGAGTTTGAGCGAGCCTAGTATAATGTCCGATCGTCGGAACGCACGTAGCGCGGGATGTGGAGAAACCGTCTTGAGATACGAAGTGAGCTTGGAAATATGCAGCAGCAATTGCATTTCAATCAACAAGAAAGGTACGTGCTGAGGGAAGAGGAGACAGCATTGCAACGAAGCAAAGAAAGCTACGGAGTCAGAGCGGCAGAACCTCACGACGTATCAATTCGGCTACGAAGCATCTCGCCATCATGATCAAAAAAAAAACACCGAAGAACGGATGACGAAGCCAATCAGTTGCGAAAATCCACCGCACTATTACCCAATTTTTGAGTTGAGTGGAGGTGGCACGGTTATTTATTTGAAGCCACCAGCAAACCACCCATTCGAGTTGTAAAAGCCGTCTAGTCGACCAGGCTCTGTCTTCAAAAGCATGCTTCCCCAAGGGTTGCGGCAAGGTCCTAATTCTGGGACCAGCGGCGCTCCAAGTTCGGAGAGCATGGCAGATTCCTTCCCGGCTTCCAATTCGTTGAAAGACTGCGAAGCATATCAGCGAGCCAGTGACACAAATCAAATATGAGGGACTCACCGTAAAGACAGATGGTACCTTTTTCTCGATAAGCATCTTCATTGTTTCTTTCCATGAGTCGGATTCAACCTCGGATGCTCCAGAATTGAATGCAACGGCGAGGTCGGGCACCTTGAATGAACTTCCTTTCTGTTGAATGTGCTCGTGATAGGTGCTATGCACGGCGTCAGTCAGGGAAGCCCAATAGCAGGAGAATGAACCAACGCAGCAGACAACTGTTGGACGCGTTTTCGGCCGTCCCTTAGACAGTTTCTAAACAACTTATCACGCCTCTGCAGTGAAGAAGTATACGACCAAACCTACGGGCAAGTATCCAGTTCCATCTCCGGACCACCTTGTGTGTCCGTCTGATTGACGGCGCTCATCTCAGGACCGCAGAGCAGAAGCTGGACAATTCGTGAGTTATAATGCAGAAGGCCTTAGTGTGGACATACCTCCAGCCTCTTTAGCCCAGGAAGGCGATGCACAATCTCCTCAAAGACCATCGAATTCTGTATTTCGGGTCCAGAAGGACCAAGGACCTAGACTACAGTCAATCAAAGGGTATCCTCGAAGGGCCGAACCTACATACATGAATCACGAGCGTGTCCTTCGGTTTCCACTCTCCGTTCAACACTTCCAGTGCGTATAAGATCGTCATCGGTAGAGCGAGGCCATCTGAAGCAGATCGCAGGAAAGGCCCCTTCCCCGCTGGAACATCGAGGTGACTTGCAAACTCTCCTTCCCAGGTGGAGCCCTTTAGCGACGACCACTCGTCCATCACGCGTTCCGGAGCCCATGTCAGAGGCGCAGAATCGGCGAGAGCGGTAGGTGCGTCTGGAGAAATGGAGGTCTTTGCGTCAGCAAGGAGATTGAAAAACCGAACATCCTCTCTGATCTGCTGGTTGAGCTGGCACTGAGAAAGATTGCCATAGCCATTTATAGGGACAGTGCCATGAGTTTTCTTGATCAGAGCGAAATGCCTTGGGGAGCAAAAGAACGTGGATTGACAGTCCATGCACTTTTGTAGCTGCGTCGACGATGGCTGGCCTTGCTGTTTGGCTCGAATGCGAATCATGCGATCTGTTATACCGCTATCAAGTTCTGTTCATCATGGATGCATGCTATAGTAGAGTTGTATCGACTCACCACGCAGCACATCGAGGCTCCCACCCAAACAGATTACGTTCAATCACGGTCAACGGCCGGCCGATAATCTTCTCAAAGTCATACACGTCGGCATGGAGGCACATCCCAGTCAATTCCGCCAATTCTTGCGTGTTGATAACGTCTCCGCTGGTAGGGTCTGCGAGATTGTAGAAATGAAGGGCCATAGAAGAACCAGCATCTTCTAGGGCACGAAGAGCCTTGCAAACCGGCTTATGTCGGGGCCAATCGCCCTGATAGAGGCACAGGTGAGCACTATCAATGCAAATACCTGGTAAGTATGACCTTTTGACACGCTAAACACACGTCCGACATTGTCATCAACCACTTTGGAGAGCATAGTCATGGCTCGATACGCACCTGAACTACAATATCCAATTCGCTTGCACGCTGAGCATTTCGATATGCCGGGCTTCTCTGCAAAACACTTATAGCAGGCTTGACCTAGGTTCGCGGAGAGAGGTGGTATACGCTGAAAATGAGCCATTGCTCGAGTGGGAGACGGGAACAAAGCTGGGACGAGGCAAATTTGAGGCGCTGCTCGATGTGCTTGGCACTGCTTGTCGTCGCGTGCAAACCGAAACCTGACGCCACTGACGCGACGAGCACCATCTGATCCATCCTCCACAATCCAATGGAGCCCACCGTTCAGTTTTCTTTTCTCACATTCATAGTACAGAATACGGCAGAAACGGGCGATCTAAACGAGGATTACGCAAATTTTTGGACTACTTGTTACACAACGCTTGGGAGATTTGAACTTGACGTAAAATACAGGATTCATCGAGGAATCGCGATGATTGTAAGGACGGTAAAAAGCCTCTCAGGCGGACGCTGCGTTCGCCTTTTCGTTAGCACGATTCTCAAGCTCTGAGGCATATTTCTCCAATCCAGCCTGGAGAGGACCGCACATGGCACGGGCAAGTCTGACCTCTTTCTTGAACCTCTGCAAGTGCGCATGCGAGTGTAATCGTGGTTAAAGAACTGCAATGAAATCGAGGGACAGCAAATAGCCCACCAAGTTGGTTTCAGCCCCGTATCCGCCCTTAAGATGCTCCTGGAATTGAACAGACTGACTTCGAACCTAGTATGGCTCATCAGAATTAGATACTATAGACGCGGACTAGGATCTGCTTACAGAGGACCAAATTTCCGCGAACAAGACCAGCTTCTCGCAAATCAAAGAAATATCGGGCTTCACCCCGTCGAAGTCGCTCTGGAGGTTAGCAAGAACCTGCTGTCTGCGGTTAACGTCTTCGAGGGCGTCTTTCTTGCCTTGCAACTCCTTTGCCTTGTCTATGAATTGAGAGTTAAACGTTGATGATTAATTCTGACCCACGATCGATAGGCATCATAAAACCTCACCATTGCGTTGGGACTTGTACTTCGCAAGCATAGAGCCAGCTACGATGGCGCCAATGATCTTCAGCCGTATCAACAGAAAGCCAGCTGAAAGTTGAACATGATGTACGTACGCAAAGGCAGGCACTAGTCGCAGTGAGTGCAGTCGTAGCATCTTTGATCTGGACCAGATATATCAGCGGTCAGGTTGGAATCGAACTTGAAGGAGCCTACCTTCTTGTCCAAACTGACAGGGTTGCAAGCAGAAGTTACTCGAAGACGTGGGTATTAAATAAGGAAATGACCCACTCGTCGATTTGTCCTTGAATAGTATTGATTTCAAGCTTCAAATCCTCCGCCTCCTTTTCGAGCTTGGCACCTTGCTCCTTGATCCAAGCATCCAACTCGGGGACGAAGGCTTCAATATCACGTTTGAGATCGAGGAAGCCCCGCGACATTTCATCGGATCTATCATGCTTTTCGTCCTACGTGTCCAGGATCAGGAAAAATGAGCATTCCAAAGGCAGTCAGCAAAACTGACGATGAATGACTGGAGCTCTACAATGACGTCCTTGCGGTCCTGGTCGGACTGGATGCTCTCAACCATGTCAAGGAAGACTTGGTCGAAACCTACACCGAAACGTGAGACAGAATACCAACGAGGCCAATATGGGTGCCTACGTCTAAGAATCGCGACATGCTCGGACGCGACATCGCGAGACAGCATAAGGTGTTCGACCCAGCGCTGAACAGCCAATAGTGGTCAGCCTTAAGCTATCAAAGACATAAAAGGTGGTACTTACTTGGTTAAAGCCTTTCCATTCGCTGTTGTAGTTACTGAATCCAGGGAAGTCCTTCCCATACTCGGCGACCATATCATCGAACTTCCTGGACACCCTATCGAAGGACGCGTCGACTTCGTTGGCCCAAGTCCCAACTTCCTTAACGTTCTCTTGGAATTTCTTCACCATCTCGTCGTCCTCCAGTTGCGAGGTAATCTCGGTTGCGTACTGGATTACTTCGTCATCGCTCGGACCGCCATTGGCTGCCCAAGTTGCGAGGAGATGGTCGATGGTCTCGGGGTCGGAGGTTGCGGCGGTAGCCATTTCGAAGAGTAGTTGAATGAGAACGGTGTTGTGGGATCAGGTGGAATGAGGGTTTACTTTTTATATAGACGACATTCCGCGGACGTGAAAGATTCGTTGAGTTGAGGAAGGTGAGCCGAGGATATTCAGATCATGAGTTGTTATTCTGACGGCGCATTAGAGTGCGTTCTGGAGAATCATTGGGAGGTGGCTGGAATGGAACAATACTCAGAGTGGCGTGTAGCATGCGGAACCGAAGCAACCGGAAGAACAATGAGAGTGCTACTGGCGCATAGTTTGGATTCAGAAGTAAGGGACGATCACGAGTCAACTGATCAACCCCCAATGCCGAGTCCCTCGTGCTCCGAGCTATCTTCCCCGCATCTTTGAAGATGCGTGGAATGGAATACCTTTCTAAATTATCTACATCAGAAGGAGCCACAATATGAACGGGTAGACGTACTTTTTGCTCACAATAGATGCCCTCGTTCTTCTCGAGAGTTGCGGATGAGATCCCGAAACCCGAGGTGTGGTCAAGCTCCACCTCGGTTGAAGGTCCAAGCCGAAATTCTCTCGATTCACTACTTATTCTTGTGCACAACTGTACATCATCTGGAGCTGGAGAGTAGAGTATAAGAACTGGATTGGTGCTTGCAGTGAAAGCACAACCCATACCTTCAATCTCATCCCCCATTGACAACTTCAACAATGTCTTACACTTCGCCTTTCCTTAACCCTCAGCCGTACGTCAGCGGTGTGAACAACCTCTCTACTGAGGGTATCACCATCGACGAAGGTGTCGCCCGGGCCCTTCGCCAAGCCGCGGATTTCTCCAACAACTATTCTGGCAATTGGTCGCTGGTATCTAGTCTCAAAGACACCACGGCGCAGTTCAACGAGGCAGGGTTTCTACTCCAATCTGAACGGTGATGAACGTTGACGAACCAAAAGCTAGGTTTGGACCAAGGCTTTGCAGCAATCTCGAGATGCCGCGTCGTCCATCTCGGCCTGGTACCAAAGTGAGATAGCGCAACTTCGTGAGCTCCAGTCGTTACTGACGGAGGACTATCACAGGGTTTGACCAGGTCTTCCTCTCCATGATAAACGACGTGGAGAGCCAGCAGGACGCCAAGGACCTTGCCACTGAGCTCAATGCCCTGCTTAGAGTTCGTTATTCCGCTTTCCTTCGTCAACATTGCCTGATGAGCATTTTCTTGCCCACTCCACAGGAAGAGTATCCTTCCAAGAAGTATCAACTGGATTCGACCCCCGGGCCAAAGAAAGCATTCGAGGAAATCGAAGGCTTGGTAGGTGACATCCCCGGAAGCGACGCAGTTGGTCTGAAAATCTTTCTCGCAGGTAACTAAAGAGAGCGAACACATTGTTCAGGTTCTCCACGACGGAAAGGACTGGCAAAAGAGCACCGCGGTATGTCACTGAACGTTTGCTTAAAGGCCGCAAAGCTCACCCGTTACTTGATTGGCAGGAGCTCAAAAAGGACCTTCCTAGCATCCAGGGAGGCGTCGGGAAAATTCGAGGTGCCTTGAACAACTACGCAACCAAACTTGCATGAATTCCAAGCTTCTTAAGTGAGGCGAAAGGTCCTTGCAGTCTGACCTGAATTCCTAGTATCGGAATTGTTTATTTCGTATGTTGTAAGATATAGCAGACGCTTGTTGAGTGTATGGGATGCTTTCGAGCGATTCAAACTTCGAAGATGAACGTCACAAGCAAGAGGGAGATTGCCAATTGAGATCGCCTAACTCTAGTCCGGAACCAAAGCCCTCATGCATTGGAACTAGGTATTTCCGAAAGACTGCTCCAAAGTAAATAATAACCAGCACGTCGAACGATCTATCTCATATTGGATCCTTTAGAAAGGGGTTCTGTGCCACACCAGTAACGGGATTTCGTTTTTGAATCAGTCAAAACCTGAAGTTTTTTTTNATTTGTGTATATCATACATATGATCCGACTGAGATAATTCATATTCATGGAACAGCGACGGATGTCCTCGTTCGAGCTCAGGATTCCCTACGGTTCGGATCAGGTAAAAGGGCTAGATATCGAACGCACAGGCATATCTTGAAATCATTTATTGCAGGAGGTGTTCGCGTCCCGGCCTTAAACGAACCTCGCACTTGAAGGGTTGCGGTTTGCTTCGTGTGCACCTTTGTGTTACCGACTGTCGAAAGGGGGAACGTTGAATATAACTTACGTGACAAATGGGTTCCTCGTCTCAAGCTTCATCGGAGCCACGTTCCCTTCTTTGTCTTTCGGGGCGGCAATGCTATAAGTGGCGAGGAGCGATGCAGCCATTAGGAACAAAGCATCGTTACTGAAGTGTCGGCCAGGGCAGATACTATGGTCGATTCGTCTTTAGCTTCGAGGTCATATCTAAAAGGTAGGACATGGGGTTAACTTACCGACGCCCATGTCCGAAAGCTGCAATATCGGGATCTGGAACCGACGGGTCAATTTTTCCGTCCTTGAAGTATCGTTCAGGAAGGAACTCGAAAGGTCGGTCGAAAATATCAGGGTCGTGCATGATAGCCCTGTTGAGACGTCAGTTTGCGAACACTGACATTCAAAAACCGAGGCTGGTTCAAGTCCCTTACCAGTTATTTTGTAATATGAAGGTTCCCTTCGGAATAAAGTAGCCATCATATTCATCATCTTCCGTATTAGCGTGGGCTACACCTGGATACAACGGTGAGCAGTAGAATGGCGAAGCATGGACTACCGATGACAATGCCACCCACCCAGAGGAACCACAGAGTACCATCGACTAACTTCTTTGACAATTGCATGGACGTACGGTAGCTCCTCGCGATCTGACACGACTGGCAACCTGTCTGAGGCAATGACCTTGTCAATCTCTTCCTGGGCCTTCGTTTGCATCTCTGGATAGTTTGCAAGGACGTATACGAGAGCAGTTGCCGAGCTGACAGTGGTCTCCGTCCCAGCTATGGATTGATGCAACCATCACTTCATGAGAAAGCGAGTAATAGGATGTAAATCACCTACCCACATACGCTACAGCACACACATTGCGTGCGACCTCCTCCAGATCCTTTCGATCGGGATCACTTTCTTCAGGTAGACGGTCGATGAGACCGTGCGCCATGCTAGGGTAGTTGCCCTTCCTTCCATCCTCCTTTATGGCACTGTAAGAGCTCCGAACAAGGACATCACATTAGGTCCTCACCATATCACGTTTCGCTTCCTCGAATGGGGGAAACCGCATTTTGGCGTTCAGGTGGGCCATATCTCTGAACTTGTTCTTGAAACCAGCCCCAGGAAACCAGGACGGAACATATCGTAGGATGGGGAAGTAGTCCACTAGATACCTGCCTGGGATCACTGCCTCGGAGAGTTCCAGGATGAGTTCTTCGGCGTTGTGGATGAGCGACTCATTTTGTCTGATATCGTCAAAGCCGTAAGCCGTGCGCATAATCGCCGTTCCAAAGAGGCTAATTTTGTGGTCAGAAATTATTCGACGTATAGAGGGGGAGAGCTAGAGCTCAACCTACAATTGTAAACCGATGAAGATATGATCAGGATTCGACCTGATCTTTTGTAAGAACAGCTTGATCTCTTCATTCATTATGGGATGGTACTCTCGCACTGCATTATTGTTGAGATACTGATGAAAGGCCCGGCGTTGTTGTCTCCACCCCACACCATAAGGCAATGCGCCTAAATTCCAGTCAAAATCCATCCTGTGGATCGGATCGAGCGCATCAACACATTTACAAGTTAGACTAGGATGGTGACAGGCAGAAAAGGAGAACTCCTTACATCGCTATCATAGGCTGGACTGGGCGACCTGAATAGATTGTAGCCCTCTTGTCCAACAAGTCGACAACGCGGCGACGAGAACCGAGCACTAGAATTCCTTGTCCAAGCGCCTTCAAATAGATCATGTCACCTGAGGAAAGTATTACCTATGCTGAATCTCCTGGAGCAGGGAGAGATTTACCATATTCCTTGCAGAGCTTGTCGTACCCTGCCCAAGGAACGATTTGGGGAAGATCGAACATATTGCCAACCAGGGGTAGACCTCTGGGACCAGGCGGAAGCGGAAGCTGGCGCGGATTTCGGCTTCTGCGGGAAACGATTCCTTTCACAACTAGGATGAATCCTAGTCCAATGAGCGGGATTATGATGGTGGAACTGAACATGCTGAGGAAATGAGGGCGTGCGAGAGGGAGGCTCCAATTCTCAGACGTTATCTGGAGTCTGGCCCTTGGTTTTATCCACCGCCTGGCAAGAATCGGCCAAACCTGGGCTGGTGTGGCGTCTTCTTCAAGATCTTGACACTCTACTCAATTCGAAGAAGGCTTTAATGACGATATCTGTAAGTGGAATGTTAATGGGAAGATCATCTGGACAACCAGAGATACTGAGACCGAGTTTGATTTCACTTTTTACGAAGAAGTAATGACCCACATTCAAGCCCCGTAAGAGTTTCCGTGAGTCATATGGAGCAAGGGGAACGGAAAATGTTCAATTCAGTCGAATATAACAGGCGATAATAGGGAGAAGCAAACGCTGCGTCAGCAAACGGTGGGAGTGGTGACAAAGAGAGCACATTGAGCATTGGCCCGTTGATCCGTCAAAAGGTACTTCTGAAAGATAATTCACTCAGAGAGAAGCCGCTCGCGCCCTGGCCTCAAAGCAAGCTGACACTGGAAGTGGGCGGGTTGCCTAAACGGATGAGTGTCAAAAGTCCGTTCAACCACTATCAGTCGGGCTAATATAAGACGCCTTACATGACTAAAGGATCTTGCGACTGGAGCTTCATTGGGACAGTTCCCCCTGCCTCGTCCTTCGGGACTGTAAGAGTATAAGTTGCCAGAAGGGACGCTGCCATAAGGAACAACGCGTCGTTGCTGAAATAACGCCCAGGACAAATTCTGAAGTAGGAGTGCCGTAAATACTGACAGTGTTCACAGTGAGTGGAGTATGAGGGCGTACCGACGACCATGCCCAAAAGCAGCGGCTTCAGCATCTGGGACGGATGGGTCTATCTGGCCGTCCTTGAGGTACCGCTCAGGAATAAACTCGAAAGGCTTGTCGAAAACGTCTGGATCGTGCATCATAGTCCTATCGCCTTCGTCACTTCGCTTTGAAACAATCGAGAATAGCGATTATGCCCACCAGTTATTCTGAAAAATGATGGTCCCTTTCGGAATGAAAAAGCCGTCGTATTCGTCATCCTTAGAGTTAGAGTGGGGTATGCCTAGGGATTAGGGATGGACAGAGTAAAAAAAAGGATTTTGAACAAGAAGAGAATTGGGCTGGTCTGACACTCACCGAGGGGGACAACGGTAAACCATCTGCCAACCTCCTTGACTATAGCATGGACATACGGTAAATCCTGAATATCAGCTACAGCTGGCAGCCGATCCAGACCGACAACAGAGTCAATTTCCGTTTGCCCCTTTCTTTGTATATCCGGATGACTGCCAAGTGCATATAGAAGTGCTAAAGCAAGGTTGACAGTCGTTTCGGCTCCAGCTACGAAGGTTAAAGTGAATTTATAACTCACGTCCCGAACCCAGAGAACACTGACGTACCCACATACGCTATGCCACACACGTTTCGTGCTATGCTCTCCATCTCGGCGCGGTTTACATCATTGTCTTCTGGTAAACGATCGATGAGGTCAGCGGCCATGCTAGGGTAAGTGCCTTTCTTTCCATTCGCCTAGGTAGCGTGTTGTGAGTCTAAGCACGAGAGAAGTATGCCAGCAAATGGAGCTTACGAAATCATGTTTTGCCTCTTCAAATGGCGGATACAGAGTTTTGAGGCTGATCCGGGCTAAGTCCCCCAAGAATCTCTTGAATCCAGCGCCAGGAAACCAGGAGGGTATATGTTTGAGGGAAGGGAAAACGTTCACGAGAAATCGGCCGGGGACTACGGCCTCAGAGAAGCCCATAATCAGCGCTTCAGCATTGTGGATAAGCGCTTCGTTTCGCCGAATGTCGTCAAAGCCATACGCAATACGCATGATCTCCGTTCCAAACAAACTGGTTATTTGGTGTGCATGAAAGCCGGGGCGTGGTCAGATTATGAACTTGTTTGAGGAAATCCGGCAACGTACAACTGCACATGCTCAAAAATATCATCCGGTTGTGACTTGACCTTCCGCAGGAAAGACTTGGTTTCTTCTTGTATAATTGGGTGGTACTGTTTCACGGCGTGATTATTTAGATATTGATGAAAGGTACGGCGGTGTTGCCTCCACCTGAGACCGTAGGGCATAAGACCGAAAGTCCAGGTAAAATCCATTCTGATTGACGTTCATGGCGACGGCATGAACGATCATGGCTAGCTTGGTAGTGATTATCACTTACAACTCCGTGATAGGGAAGGCAGGGCGATCTGAATAGTTCGCGGCCCTCTTGTCCAGCAGGTCGACAGTACGTCGTTGGGAACCCAGGACCAGAATACCCTGACCAGGCGTTTTCAAATAAATCATGTCACCTATGGAAAAGGCGTCAACATCACTGAACAGCGTGTAACTATGTAGATTCACCAAATTCTTCGCAAAGTTTGGCGTACCCTTCCCATGGAAGAACTTGGGGGAGCTGGAGCATGTTACCGAGCAGAGGGAGGCCCTTGGGACCAGGAGGTAGAGGCAAATTACGGGGATTCCGCTTTCTGCGACCAAATGGCCTCACGAGCAAGAGGAATCCAACACCTAGCGACAGAAAGATGAAGGGCCCCAACATGTTGAAGATGAAAAGTCAGCGGGGAATGAAGAGAGCACACTGACTCGGACGGACGCTCTCAGAACCGTTGTGCGAGTTTGTTCGTGATATGTATCTCTGCCATGCCGAGAAAAGATCAGCTCCAAAGATAGGGATGCTATCCAGCATGTGTTGATGGTCTTCTCGAAGTCAAAGAGGCCCAAAATAATGAAGCTATTCCCGAAATCCAATGTTGTACACTGCTGTAACGGGAAGATCATCTGAGCACTAGGAGGCCTACCTGCGATTCAATGGCAGGAAGACGGCGACTTGTTCGGTCACAATATACCAGATAGCCATGCGAGTTTCTTCTGTTGGTATCTGCGCATTATTCTCGTTTTCAATTGGGAGCAAATCAGTGTCATGGCGTCCAAGTCCAAATTGGCGGGTCGAAGATGATGATTGTGGTGAAAGAAGGATTCTCCGGTCCGGTCCATCGTGTCTCCAAGTGTTAGCGTTTGTTTGTCCAGGGGATCGCTGGTTTTACAACACTTTGTCAGCCAGGTGGATAATTTTGTCGGACCCCACCTCTTCCTCACTCCAATCTTCTTCTCCACCGCCCGCCAACAGCTTCTAATGCTGGCGATTTCTCATCGCCTTCAGTCGCCCAATGGTTCGGGAAAAGGAGAATCACTGCGGACGGGTCCTCTGATGCATAATACGATGGATAACTGGCGTCGCGCNTTTTTTCGCATTCCAAACACGCCGCAATCAAATCAGTGTCAGTCTCGAATTACCTTTGGGAGAGAGCGAGACCAACCACGGATGAAGTTACTGTCATCGGTTTGCTATATCATGTGCGTCATGTTCCCGGAGAAATTCACTCTCCTCTAGGGTCTGTAAAGTGTGCTGTAAATGTGATGGATCATGAGGGTCAGTTGAAGTGTTGCCACAGGATTAACGCAACTCTCGTGCATGACCGCAATGTGGCTCCCTCAATCAGCAAGTTCGACGCTCAAACATCACATCGTTTTCCAGTTGTAACTGGTGTCGTTAATTTTGTAGATCTGGTTACGCGACCCGTAATAGGCAAGGGTGGAGACAAGGGGTTGGTGGGCGCCTGCACAACACCTTATCGAAGATCCGGCGGTAGTGAAACAATACTTGATTACGAGGTAATCAAACAATCACCTACCAGTTCATAACCCAAACCCTTCTTTTGCACTGTCCCCTTTTTTAACCCCACCCGGTTCGCCAAAAATCCACCACCGGATTCTTAAATTCGGCCGGTCCGCAGAGGTACGCCTCCATCCCTATCCCTACCAGCGTCTCTTTCTGCTCCACGAATCATGTTTCTTCCAACCTCTCGGTATGGGTGGTGATATGGAACGACGACTCGGACAGTAGAGTAGTAGGAAAAGGTTCATGATTGAATAGGCGAAGGTGCAATCCTATGTTATCCTACGTTAGGATGATGCATTATAGCTAGAAGTAAGCGTTGTGCTGGCAAACATTGGGCGCGATGATAAAGGTACAAATACTGAGCATGCTGAATTCGTAACTCCCATTAATTGTATCACTCTAGGAGAAGGCGTTCGCGTTCCGGCCTCAATGTGATTTGGTACTTGAAGGGGACGAGTTTGCTGGAGGCAGGAATGCCAAGAGTCTGTTCAGTGACAGTATCAGTCAGGCAAATTAAGACGCTTACATGACTAAAGGATCCTGCGACTGGAGCTTCATTGGGGGGATTTTCCCTGCCTCGTCCTTCGGAATGGTGAGAGTATAAGTTGCGAGAAGGGACGCCGCCATTAGGAACATTGCGTCGTTGCTAAAATAGCGTCCAGGACAAATTCTGGGTTGGGAATCCCGTAAGTACCGGTTTCGAACACAGGTGGAATACGAAGGCCTACCGACGGCCATGCCCAAAAGCAGCAGCCTCAGCGTCTGGGACAGATAGGTCTATCTGGCCATCCTTAAGGTACCGTTCGGGGATGAACTCGAAAGGCTTGTCGAAAACGTCCGGATTGTGCATCATAGCCCTATGGCCACCATCACTTCACAATTGTGAACGTCTGAAGACATAGTGATTGTGCTCACCAGTTATTTTGAAAGATAATGGTGCCTTTAGGAATGAAGAAGCCATCATATTCGTCATCCTCAGAGTTGGAGTGGGGTACGCCTAGGGATCAGGGATCAACAGAGCGAATATATAGGTTTTACCAAGGGGAGAAACGAGCCCGTCTGACACTCACCAAGGGGGGCAACGGTAAACCATCTGCCGACTTCCTTGACTATAGCATGGACATATGGTAAATCCTGAATATCAGCTGCAACTGGCAACCGATCCAGACCGACAACTGAGTCAATTTCCGTTTGACCTTTTCTTTGTATATCCGGATGGCTGCCAAGTGCGTATAGGAGTGCCGTTGCAAGGTTAACCGTGGTCTCGGCTCCAGCTATGAAGGGTATAGTAAACTTATATCTCGCATTCCAACGCAGCAGACACCAACTTACCCACATATGCTACGCCACACACGTCCCGTGCTATGCTCTCCATCTTGGCGCGGTTTACATTACTGTCTTCTGGAAACCTATCGATGAGGTCTGCGGCCATGCTAGGATAACTACCTTTCCTTCCGTTTGCCTGGGTGGCGCGCAGTCATGAGCGGAGGACAAGAGAAATGTGCGAGGAAATGGAGCTTACGGAGTCATGCTTTACCTCTTCAAATGGCAGATACCGGGTCTTGAAGCTGATCTGAGCTAGATTCCCCAAAAATCTCTGGAATCCAGCGCCAGGACACCAGGAGGGTATATGCCTGAGGGAAGGGAAAACATTCACGAGGAACCGGCCAGGGACAGCCGCCTCACAAAAGCCCAACATCAGCGCTTCAGCATTCTGAATATGTGCTTTGTTACGCTGGATGTCATCAAAGCCATACGCAACACGCATGATCGCCGTCCCGAACAAACTAAGCATTCGGTGCGCACAGTGAGAGTCGCAGCGTGGTCAGATCATGAATGTGTTCGAAAGAATTAGGCAACATACAGCCACACATGCTCAAAGATGTCATCTGGTCGCGACTTTACCTTACGCAGGAAAGACTTGGTTTCTTCATGCAAAATTGGGTGGTATTGTTTCACAGCGTTGCTGTTCAAATATTGATGAAAAGCACGGCGGTGTTGCCTCCACGTGAGACCGTAGGGCATCAGGCCAAAGGACCAGGTGAAATCCATTCTAAAGAATTGAATACGAAAGTATGAGTGATAGCGACCGGCTTGATAACGATTATCGCTTACAATTCTGTTACAGGAAAGACAGGACGATCTGAGTAGTTCTTAGCCCTCTTGTCCAGCAGATCGACGGCGCGTCTTTGGGAACCCAGGACCAGAACTCCCTGGCCAGGTGCTTTCAAATAAATCATATCACCTGTGGAAAAAAGGGCGTCAACATTGAGCAGGATTGGACTAAGTTGAGTTACCAAATTCTTCGCAAAGTTTGGCGTACGCTTCCCATGGAAGAATCCGCGGAAATTGGAGCATATTGCCAAGCAGAGGCAGGCCCTTTGGACCAGGCGGTAGTGGCAGACTACGGGGATTCCGCTTTCTGTAAGCAAAGAAGGACTTCGCGAACCAAACAAATCCAATTCCGAGCAAGAGAAAGACGAAGGACCCCAACATCTTGAAGTTGAGGCCGCAGTGGGCAATGAAGAGAAAACAGACCGACTCGGAGGTACTCTCAGAGCCGCTGTGGGATTTGGCCATGATTTATGTGTATCCACTATGCCCAGCAAAGATCAACTCCGAAGATAGGGATGCCCAGCGACATGCTGATGGAGGCTTCACATAATGAAGCTATTCTCAGAATGCAATGTCGTACGCTGCCGTTATGGTAGGATCATCTGAGCAGGGAACCCACCTGCGATTGGCAGGAAGACAGCGGTTTTTCTGAGCCCAAACCTGTCAGGTTACGATACCAGATGGTCATGAGAGTCTCTTCTGTCGGTATCTGTGCGGAATTCTCGCGTATTGGAAATGAATCAAGTTCATGGCGTCCAAGTCCAAACCNGGGGGGTCGAGAAGATGGCAATGTTTGGGGTGTGGTGAAAGAAGGTCCGGTCCCATCGGCGTCCCCCCAATGTCTGTTTGTCAAACGCGGAAGTGGGTGTAGTACGCCAAATTTTGGTACTTGAACTATGTGTGTACCGCGATTGAGGCTTCTGTGAGCCAGCGTGTTCGCAATGTATGCTCTGTTGGACCCACGGCAGCTTCCGATCTTACATTCCTTCTGCCGCTCGGGGTCTATTTGTCCAAGAGGTAGCATGAGAGGGAACCGAGAACTTTGTCAATTCAAAGAGTGAGGCGATCCGTAATCGAAAGTCAGATTCTGCGGCAGCCACTGATGTCACGTCGGCGATTTTGCGCCCCCTTCAGCCGCTGGGCATCTATTTCTCCAAGAGATAGTATTAGTAGATCTGTCTAGTCTGATGCACAACTTTCGTCACTTCGAAGAGCAAGGGGACTCTAAATAGATATTCCTGCCAGAAAGGAGAATCACTGCGGAACTGACACATTTTCATTCAGGATATAACGTAGAGCGGCATAGAGCCTTCGCAATATTCTGAAGCACCGCATCCAAGTTAGTGATGGTCTCAAATTACCTCTGGGAGAAGGCGAGGCCAACCACAGATGGAGTTGCTGTCATTAGTTCGTGATGTCATCTCGACCATTTCTCTGGAGGAATTCGCTCTCCTCTCCAATTTGTAAAGGTCATTCTGAGCCGTAAATGCGAAGGATGGTCAGCTGAAAGATTGGCGCAGGACTCACACAGATCTCAGCCATAACCGCAATGCAGCATTGCGGGCGCCGGATCCTACTGGGACAAGCTTCCATCGTGACCGACCGCCTGTCCCCTTCCTTCCCTATCAGGGCGTCGTAATCGTGGCCAGATCTGTCTGTATCATTGAGAACCCCGGTTTTGACTGGATAATGACGCCAAACGTCGAGCTTGCTGATCAAGGTAGCTTTCAGTGAAAAATATTGATTACGAGACAGTGAGAGACAATTATCAATGCCTCGCCAGTAGCTTACCACATACAAGGATGGGCAACGACTTCCAGGGGTTCAGTGATACGGCTTATGGCTATCTCTGCGATACTGGTTCGAGAAGCTAATTAAATTCATTGAGTATAGTGCAACGGAATTCTACCTTTAAATACCTGGTCACTTAGGTACTAAGTAAACCAGGTTTATCACCACGGGAAATGCCTATATATGGAAATCACAGCCACTTGTTTCGGTCACGTGTATACCTCGTGGCAATAAATAAATAAATAAATAAGGGCTCATAAATATAAGTTTCTGCTTTGTGATGATCGATAAGGGGTATATAACTACGTCAACGATTTACATTTACTGAACCGGACGTGCCTTCGTTTCCGTACATGGATTTACTCTCTCAGTCGTTCTCCCGTGTTCTTGTATTTTGTTCGGATATAACATGCTAGTCAGAGGATGGGGGTTGGGGGAGTCGATAAGGCCGTCGTCACTATTCTATTATCATTTCTGTTGACTGGTCTGTATAAGATAGTAACTAAACATTCATCGAAATTGTTTGACCGCATATCATATGTCCCGACTCGATTGACTTTGCTGTAAGTACATCGGATTGGTAGAAGTGTCTCACTGGATTGTCCATAATCAAGTGTCATCCTGAGCATTCGTCACTTTTTAGAGTACTATAATTCATATCTTGATGACCCTAGTTGTTGATTGTGTGCACGGTTGTGAACTCAGTCACATTTTCGTTATTACCTGTTCGAGTTTATTGATTTCTGGGTTATTTAGAACGTTCTATTTCCGCTACGGTGGCCAGGTCTGCGCGCTTAGCGCAATGGTATTGAATATGTTATTTCTGTGGAGACGCCACTCTAAATCGCTCGTTTGAGTAATGGTTGGAAAGTTGAAGTGTTCAGACGTGCGTGTGACGGTGTGATGGGGGATGGCTTAGATTGCCCTTGCAAATGAAGCAACTGCCTTCAAGCTGATAAGTACCTAGGAATATTTACCCTTGCTCGAGATGTGCAGGTAGGTAGGGTCAAGGCAACCACAGATTCAGCTGGCCCGCAGACATACGCCTGCCTCCCTACCGGCGTCTCCTTCTGCTCCACAAACCTTCTTCCAACCTCTCCGTGTGGATGGTGATATGGAACGACGATCCCGACAGTAGAGGGTAGGTATGGGCTCACGAGTGAATAGTTAAAGGCGCAATCACACGTTAGGATGATACATTATAGCTAAAAAAAACGCTGCACCAGCAACAATTGGACGCATAAAGGTAGAGCACATCGACCTTGCTACATTTGTGCCCCCCCCTCAGTTGGTTCACTCTGAGAGAAGGCGTTCGCGCCCCGGCCTCAAAGTGATCTGAAACTTGAACGGAGCGGGTTTTCTTGACGCACGGGTGCCAAAAGTCTATTCAGCCATTACCAGTCGGGGATAATATTTAGGACACCCTACCTGATTGATGGATTCTGTGACTGCGTCCTCAATGGGACAGTGCCTCCTGCCTCGTCTTTCGGAGCGGTGAGAGTATAAGTTGCGAGAAGAGACGCGGCCATAATAAACAGTGCGTCATTGCTGAAATGTCGTCCAGGACAAATTCTGAAGTGGAACCCACTGAATATCTTGACAAAATAATGGGTGACATATCGGGGCGTACCGACGACCATGACCGAATGCAGCAGCCTCAGTGTCTGGGACGGATGGGTCTATCCGGCCATCCTTGAGGTACCGTTCGGGGATGAACTCGAAAGGCTTATCGAAAACTTCTGGATTGTGCATCATAGTCCTATGACCATCACGACTTCACGATTGTGAATGTTTGAGGAGATAGTGGTTGTGCTCACCAGTTATTCTGAAAGATGATGGTGTCTTTCGGAATGAAAAATCCATCGTATTCGTCATCCTTAGAGTTCGAGTGGGGTAGACCTAGGGATCAGGAATTAACAGAGTGAATATACAGATGTTTTCAGGGAGAGAAACAAGCTTGTCTGACACTCACCAAGGGGGGCAACAGTAAACCACCTACCAACTTCCTTGACTATAGCATGCACGTACGGTAAATCCTGAATATCAGTCGCAACTGGCAACCGATCCAGACCGACAGCAGAGTCGATTTCCGTTTGACCCCTGCTTTGTATATCCGGATAGCTGGCAAGTACGTATAAAAGTGCCAAAGCAAGGTTAACAGTTGTCTCGGCTCCAGCTACGAGGGGTACGGTGAATTTCTATCTCGCATTCCAACTCAGTGAACATCAGCTTACCCACATACGCTACGCCACACACGTTCCGTGCTATGCTCTCCATCTCGGCGCGGTTCATATCACTGTCTTCTGGTAACCTATCGATGAGGTCTGCAGCCATGCTAGGATAAGTGCCTTTCTTTCCATTTGCCTGTATAGCATGTTGTAAAGCTAAGGCAAGAGCATTATACTACGAAACGGAGCTTACAAAGTCATGTTTCGCCTCTTCAAATGGCAGATACAGAGTCTTGAAGCTAATCCGAGCTAAGCTCCCGAAGAATCTCTTGAATCCAGTGCCAGGAAACCAAGAAGGGACATGTCTGAGGGAGGGGAAAATATTCACGAGATAACGGCCAGGCACTAAGGCATCGGAGAACCCTGTAATCAGTGCTTCAGCGTTGTGAATGAGTCCTTCGTTTCGCCGGATGTCGTCAAAGCCATACGCAACACGCATGATCTCCGTTCCGAACAAACTGATCATTTGGCGCGCATGAGAGAAGCGGCATGGTCAGATCGTGAATGTGTTTGAGAGGATCAGGCAACGTACAACTGCACATGCTCAAAAATATCATCCGGTTGCGACTTGACCTTCCGCAAGAAATACTTTGTCTCTTCATGCATAATGGGGTGATAACGTTTCACAGCGTTATTGTTCAGGTATTGATGAAAGGCACGCCGGTGTTGCCTCCACCTGAGACCGTAGGGCATGAGACCGAAAGCCCAGGTAAAATCCATTCTGATCGACGAAACATGGTGACGGCATGAGCGATAGTGACCAACTTGGTAGTGACTATGACTTACAACTCTGTGATAGGGAAAGCGGGGCGATCTGAATAGTTCGCAGCCCTCTTATCCAGCAGGTCGACAGCACGTCGTTTGGACCCCAAGACCAAGATACCCTGACCAGGTGCTTTCAAATAAATCATGTCACCTGTGGAAGAGGACATCGCTAAGCCTCAATAGCGCTGGCAGGTCAAGACAGATTACCGTATTCTTCGCAGAGTTTGGCGTACCATTCCCACGCAAGAACCTGCGGGAACTGGAGCATGTTTCCGATCAGAGGTAAGCCCTTGGGACCGGGCGGTAGGGGTAGATTACGGGGATTCCGCTTTCTGTGATCAAATGACTTCACCAGCAAAACAAATGCAACTCCGAGCGAGAGAAAGATGAAGGACCCCGACATCCTGAAGATGAAACGCCAGTGGGCGATGAAGAAGAAGCAAACCGTCCTGGAGCGGCGCTCTCGAAGCTGCTGTGCGAGTTTGGCCATGGTATATATGTATATCCGCCGTGCCTAGCAAAGATCAACTCCAAAGTTAGGGATGCTGTTCAGCACCATGCTGGTGTTCTTCTCGGAGTCAAAGGAGGCCACAAATAATGCAGGTGTTCCCAGAATCCAATGTCATGCGCTGCCGTTATAATACGGTCATCTGAGCAGCAGAAGACCCACCAGCAATTTGTTAACAGGAACACGGCGGTTAGTTCTGAGCCCACGCTTGTCAGGTCTCAGCGCCACACGAGTCTCTTCTGCCGGTATTTGCGCAGAATTCTTCTTCACAATTGGCAATGAAGCAAGGTCATGGCTTCCAAGTCCAAATTGGTGGGTCGAAGATGATTGTGGTGAAAGAAGGGCTCTACTGTCCGGTCCCATCGGCGCCCGAGTATGTTAGCCTTTGTTTGTGCAGGAGGATCGGGTCTATTGGTCCAAGAGGTGTCAGAGCGACAAACACCCGAAGCGCTTAGCAGAATGTCATGAAGCCCCACAGGTTAAGATGGCTTGGCCAGAGAACTGCCGTGCAAAGCTTTGGCCCATTGAACACAGGCATGTTCTGTCGGACACCACAGCAGCTTCTCATGCTGGCGATCTGGCGTCCTCTTCAGTCACTCCGCCTCTGTTTGTCTGACCAAGAGATGGACTCATCAGGAGCCCGATCGATGAAGGTTGCTCAGCTTGTGTCGAAAAGGAGCAAAGGGATTCGCAACGGATCTGCCTATCAGGCCCTACGCCAATCACTTAGGTACCGGCGATTTTGCGTCCCCTTCAGTCGTTCAGTGGCGCTCGGGAAAGGGAGAACCACATCGGCGTCGTGACCCTTGATGTTATGAACCCCGTGTCAGTTTCGACCTAACCTTGGGGGGCAGCAAGAAAGCGAGACGAATGATATACTTCCTGTTTCCGAGCCATCGATCATCCGAACGGGTCAGTGACACGGATATAGTTACTTTCGTTGATCATATATTGTGCATGTCATGTCACTGAAGGAATTCGCTTTTCTAGCTTCTGTAAATTGTGGAATTCAGCTATAAATGTGAAGGAATTGAGACGCCTAGGAAAGGAAGTACAGGTGCGGCGATTGGTGGCTGCTCGTACAACACCTAACCGCGCACCGCAACGACAGCGAGCTGAACTACGGGGCAATCGCAGACAAATTATCTCCGCCACACCACGAGCCTACAGCAAATGATACACAGCTTTGAACTTCCGCCAGCCCTTCCGCCGCTCACTAATAAGCGAACCCCTCTTTTCGCACTTTCCCCTTCTCCAACCCCACTGCATTCACCAACGAGTTCACGACCAAATTCTCAAACTCGGCCGGTCCGCAGACATACGTCTCCCTCCCTTCCAGGGTCTCCTTCTGCTCAACGAACCATCTGTCTTCCAACCTCTCCTGATGGGTAGTGATATCGAACGAAGATTGGGCCGTTAAAGAGGTAGGAACGGGTCCACGAGTGAAGAGGTGGAGGTGCAATCGCACGTTGGAGTGCGCTGGACCGTCTGATGCGTCTGTCGGCTTCGTATTGAATACCTTTTCGACGAGCGGCAGGAGAATTTGAGGCTCTCGGGTAGAGAGCGCAAAGACAATATCCCATGACTGTTTTCGCGCATCAGTCGACGTGGAGGTGAGAATCGCCCGAAGCATTACGAGGAACGGCGTGAAACCAATACCACCCGCAGCCCAGAACAACTGCTGAGTCTGTATCCGACTCTCTGATGAAACTTCATCAAGAGGGAGGTAAAAGTCGCCCGAAACCCCGACTATGCCGGCCTCGATGTTGAAAGGTGTGACGTCCGCAAGAAGGTGCGATTTGCTTGCATTCAAGCCCCTCGCGATGCTGAACAAGGCTCCAGTCACCAGACCACCCTCCTTCTCCTTCATCGTCAACTGGAAGCTTGATTGACTCTCCGGCCCCTCGGCGTCGCCGCGTGTCTGAGGGTGATACGAAGAGACCGTCCAAGTCCTAATGAGATCATCGTTGACCAAACTCGGCTTTCCTTCCGACATATGTCGGTACTGTGGACTTCCGAGTAGGGCTTTGAAATCGAGAATAATTGCCTGTCCAGGTTGAATGCTAAGGGATGGCGATTTAAACGTGAACGTCGCGATGGTCGGGGAATGAAGATCGATTTTTTGGAGGATCGCTTGTGGCAATTTACCGCCCACACCCTCGAAGAAGGTCGTATGTGCACCCTGCAACTCAATCTCCTCCTTCAGTAGCTTGATAGCGGGGCTGTAAGGACTCGGCTCGATACCCGCCTTCTGCCTCAGGGGCAAAGCATCCTTCACGAACCGGTATCCGGTCACTCGGAGCGCGGTGAGCGATTTGTGCAAGGGCATGATATCCTCAGCGGCTTGCCCCTGAAGGTTCTCTGCATCGCCGGTAAGATACAGGATGTCTCCAGTATCGAAGTCAACGATAAGAACGGACGCCACGGGTGTGTACTCGATGTTTCCAAGGCTGCTCATGAATCGATTGCCACTGTAGTCGGGGATGACGAGTGTGCGGCCGTCAGAAGGTTTAACACGAACCCAACCAGGGCGCCCACCGCGGTGGTTGATTCCGAGATGCGAAGGGAAGAGTTTGGCGTCTGAGGATGAGGGATCGACGAGATAGGCTGACCCGAGCCAGATGGTATCAGCCGCCTGGATGAAGGAGATAACTTCAGAAGGAAGACGGTCGGTGGGCGACATGTTCGAATGGTCGTAAACGACAGTGGGATTCGTCTTGGGGTGGGGTAGAAGGGACCGAATGACAATGTATTTGGGGCAGTTCCTGTATACAAAAATGAGTTAGAGCAGTACAAACGCTGTTGCTTGGTACGACTTACCCTGTGGCTTCATCAACTCGTATATCAAACATGATTTTCCTGCTTTCGTCATTGCGTTCGAGTCGCTTGATCTTCCCTGCAAGCTTATTTCTCCGTCTCGTGGAAACTTCGACGCCAATACCAGCGATCAACATTCCCTCTTCACCTTCCTGGGCGTCGAATTGGTCTGTGTTGTCCCAGAAAGGATCGCCTTCCCAGACCTTTGGCTTCAATACAAGGGTGCTCGCGGCGCGTTGTGCGGGTGTAATCCATCCAATATTGCCATCTTCGCCAGTCAATATCGAGCTCCAGGGACGTCCGGCTTTATCGAGCGTAACGACGGGTAGGAAATGGAGATTGGAGGTGTGGAACTTTCGATGCTGGTCGGTCATCTCTCCGTAGATGTATCGCCACATTTCGCCAACACCGGGGGCCTTGTCGTAACCCATCTTGTGCTGCATGACCCTTTCTCCGGGGTGCCATCCGTTTAGACTAGTGCCAGGGCTGTCGTAGGAAGCCATGAAACGTTTGAGGAGTCGTGTGCAGCGGGGATGGTAAGAGATAAGACAAATGAGATTGAGAGATCTTGGATATCAGTCGATGCTGGAATACTGCCTTTATAACGTTCCAATACAGACCCACAATGTATGTATTGATGCCAAATGGAGGTAAATGGCGTTTGAATGAAGAAGCTGGATCAGTCAGCACTCTTCAGTTGCAGGGGACGGCATCAGGAAGGCTGAGTCAGAGCTCACCAAACATCACCTCGTCTCATGGGCGTATGTCACAGTAGGGCGATTGCTTGGAAATCCGGGGTATCTATGGCTTCAGTACTGGCGCGAAGCGGTCGGACAGCGACGTCGTCGGGTTCGATATTTGCCAACTTCACAGGAGGAGATGTCCAAAGTTCATTCGTTCGGAAAGGTTTCGAGCTTCAGCGATGAGTTTTTACAAAGGCGTCCGGAGAGTTGATGGCTAGTAGAATGGGAGGAAGACGAAAAACTCCTCAGTCTGGCCTTGAATCTGTCTTGCACATACTCGAGATTGCCATCGATATGTTGCAGAAAGATAGGTCTTAGGTGACCTCGAGAGGGTTGAGAGATANTTTTTTTGAGTCGTCAAGATAAGTGCAGATGGGTGAAATGGCGTGGAGGTGAACGTTTTGTTTCGCTGGCCGTCTCTGTTAATGATGCACCCAGACGGATCAAATTTCAAAGGGCGCGCCGATCGGGCAGATCGGGCGCGCCGTGCGGTGCCTATAGCTAACGGAAGAACAACTGCACCTACCACCTTAATATATCCAGCATGACTGACCCATGTTTGCTTTTGTACTCTGACCAAAGCTCTAGTTGACCGACGCCGGCGCTGTGGGTCGCAAGACGGGCGCAAGGCATGCCATCGGTAGATTCGTTGCCTCAATGGTCTCGGAAGGGGTCTAGGAGATGGTGGATTGTGGGATTCTTCGCGCTGGTGGCGGTCGTATACGTTGTGCATTCAACGCAATACGTCCAGGGGTTGGCCGGGCGGATTGCGCAGCCTGCCCTAGTTGCCAACGATGAAATTTGCAGCAAGCAGCCAGCCCAAAAGAGCTTTGGGCTGGAAGACTCCCCGTGGATGTCGCCGTCGAACAGCCTGAAGAACCCAAATCCTACAACCCTTGCTCGAGGTGCGTGCTGTTCCCAATTTAGAGCCCATGTGTCTAACAGGAATACACTGGGTCGCACTCAGATAACCTACGAAGTGATAGCTACTACGTTACAGCGTTTGCGCTGGCTGGCTTCAGTACGTCCTCAGAATAAAGGTCTCGAGCATTCAACTAAATCGACCCAACAGCGAACGAATTCATCAATTATGTGTGTGCGTCTCCTACCCCGCATATCTCACTGGACTGAAGGAGCTGCAGATGCACGTCATCTATCTCGGTTATCTGACTGGGAGGATACCCATTGTCCCGCCCATCATACCTGCCGCCCACGTCAGTAAGTATAAGCCCCTTCATATTGTCCTCCCGTCCATTGATCCTCATGCTTCCTTAGCCCAGAATGCCGGGTTATTGCGCTTCGGAAGCATATACAACCTCACCACTCTCCGCCGCGCCCTCCGCCGCCCTGTCCTCGAATGGTCTGACGTCAAAACCTTTGACATCAACGGCACATTCACCGAAGACTATGAACATAACAAACCCACAGACCCCAACATCGAATACTTCGGCTGTTGGTCAGTGGCGTCACGCCAGGCCGATGGCCCGGTATGGGTGCAAGGCGTCGAGAACACACTGAAGCTCGACATGTCGTTCACCCGCGTGCCTGAATTCTCGTTTTTCGTGAAAGACAGGAACGACCCTTTTACGATGTTCTCTGCGCTGGCTGCGCTGATTGTCCCGAAACATGGGTGGTTTAATGATGGACCACAGAAGGGCAAGTGGCCACCCACGATGAGGCCATCGCGGTTAAAGAAGGAGCTGCACCCTGACGAGCAGCTTGCGTGCTTTGATATGATGTACTACGTGACGAGTGGAGTACAAGAGATGGAGTTTGAGCAGAGGTGGTCGCATACGTGGCATACGGTCGGGAAACACCTGAGGTTCACGGAACCTCTTGTGGATCTTGCGCGGGAGTATGTTCGTCGAGCGCTGAAAGTCGAAGAGGTTCCACAGGTTTAGTTTTATTCATTTCTTGTGTCGTGGAGGGTCTAATTGAACCATCACTTAGATGATTACTGTGCACATACGGAGGGGCGACTTCAACTTCTGGGGGTGTCAGGAGGGAGAGAAATCTGACTGCTATGTCCCACTGTCCAAATACCATGATGCTGTGCTCAAGATGCAGGCTCAGCTTCTCGAAGATCACAACGTCAACGCCTCTCGCGTTCTCGTCGCTTCTGGTAAGTCTATCTCCTCTTACTCTTACTCTCTTTACCCGTTAATCTCAAACTTGATCGCGATTGCGACGCACCATATATTCAGATGAAACCGACCCTGCATTCTGGCAACAAATAAGGGAGTACGGCTGGGACTACTTCAATCACACGGCCGAACGTACGACAGAGCGGCACGGCGAATGGTATCCGTTGCTGATCGACAAGGTTTCGTTGAGTATGGGTGCCGGGTTCGTTGGGACGGTTGCATCTACGTTTAGCGCTTTAAATGCTTGGAGGGTAGAGGATTGGAATGGGGGACTTTCGTATATGGCTACTCCTTGGTCATGAATAGACGTTTTCATGATTTCTGCGACCCTGTCAGTTCGAGATTATACATTCTCACAACCTGCAAGAATGCAAGATTCTAGACCTAGACACCGAATTTCTCTCACTGCGTCTTCAGGGGAGTGCATATCCAAAGAGGCAGAATGACGCTGTCTGTGGTACGTTTGACTATGCGGCTTTATACCCGCCCCTCAAGCTCTTGGCCCTCAAAGTAGCTAACCAAGGTGTAGTGCTTGGTGCATATCGTAGGGCATCGGCCATTGATCCCCGCCACCCTCATGGCTCTCTCTTGCTACGTGCCGTTTGTATGAAGATGAAGAATCTTGGCAATTATTGCGAAGATAAATTGGAGAGAATCTACAAAGAAGCTCAATCATGCATCGGGCAATTCGTCAATATCCCCCGCCNTTTTTATCCTCTTCCCGTATGGTGGACAAAGAAGGTAAAACTCAAGATAAAGCTTGAGACCCTTTACAGCGGCTCCGCGCATGCCAGTATGTTGCGGAAACCCTGAGTGTAGACCGCGCCCAGTGGTATAAAAGACACGGTTCGAGGCTTCAGCTGAGCGCAGGTGCAGGACGGCGGAACGGCGGAGGACAACTCGTTGCAGCTGAATTGATTCAAGCCGGGCTTTACTGCCGCTGATGCGCCCCTGACGGATCATTGCGCAGCTTGAACTTAGTGTACCATGCCTTGCAGGGCGCCCGCTTTCCTTAATCGTGCATGACAAGAAGCATGGTCCTATCGAGTTTTGCTCTTATACTTCGACCGAATTCTAGTTGACCGACGCCGGCGCTGTGGGCCGCAAGACGGGTGAAAGGCATGCCACTTGTAGATTCGCTGTCTCAATGGACTCGGAAGGGGTCTAGGAGATGGTGGCTCCTTGGGCTGTTCGCGCTCGTGGCGCTCGGATATGTTGTGCAAACCACCCAGTACGTCCAGGGACTGGCTGGGCGGGTTGCGCACTCTCCTTTGGTTTCCAATGATGAAACTTGCGACAAGCAACCGGCGCAATCCAGTCTTGGGGTGGAAGACTCCCCGTGGCTGTCGCCGTCGAGCAGCCTGAATCACCCAAACCCGACAACGTTTGCTCGAGGTGCGTTGCGCCTTTCCTCATGCTCACGGGACATCTGCCTAACACCAGTGCATTGGATCGTGGCATGCAGACAACTTCCAAAGGGATAGCTACTACATCACAGCGTTTGCGGGAGCTGGCTTTAGTACGTCCTCGTATTAAGAGTTCCACACACTCGACTTAATCAACCCAAAATCAACCCAACAGCGAATGAATTCATCAACTATGTGTGTGCCTCTCCTACTCGTGTATCTCACTTGACTGACGCAGCTGCAGATGCACATGATCTATCTTGGTATTATGACTGGGAGGATACCCATCGTCCCCCCCCATCATACCTGTTGCCCATATTAGTGAGTAAAGCCCGTTCATGCTTACTACCCCAACTTCTATTGACCTTTGTTCTCTTCCATAGCCTATAATGCTGGACTACTACGCTTTGGTAGCGTTTTCAACCTCACCACTCTCCGCACCGCCCTCCGCCGTCCTGTTCTCGAATGGTCTGACGTCAAAACCTTCGACATCAACGGCACATTCACCGAAGAAGACGGCCACAACAAACCCACTGACCCCAACATCGACTATTTTGGTTGCTGGTCAGTGGTATCGCGCGAAGCCGACGGCCCGGGACTTGTTCAAGGCATCGAGAACACGCTGAAGATCGACATGTCGTTCACCCGGGTGCCCGAATTCACGTATTTCCTAAACGACAAGCACAACCCTTTCACGACGTTCCCTGCTCTAGCCGCACTTACTGTCCCGAAACACGGGTGGTTTAACAGTGGGCCTCAGAAAGATAAGTGGCCGCCCACGATGAGACCGTCGCGGTTAGGGAAAACCCTCCACCCGGACGAGCAACTCGCTTGCTTTGATTTTATGTACTACGTGACGAGTGGAGTACAGGAGATGGAGTTTGAGAAGAGGTGGTCTCATACGTGGCATACGGTCGGGAAACACCTTAAGTTCACGGAACCTCTTGCGGATCTTGCACGGGAGTATGTTCGTCGAACGCTGAAAGTCGAAGAAGTTCCACAGGTACGTGCTTAGCCTTGTTCTTTTCCTGTGTCGTGGAAAGTAATCCGATTGAAATCACATAGATGATTACTGTGCACATACGGAGAGGCGACTTCCACTTCTTTGAGTGTCCGGAGGAAAAGAAATCTGACTGCTATGTCCCACTTTCCAAATACAATGACGCTGTGCTCAAGATGCAGGCTCAGCTTCTCAAAGACCACAACGTCAACGCCTCTCGCGTTCTCGTCGCTTCCGGTAAGTCTACCTCCTCTTACTCTTACTCTCTTTACCCATTAATCGTAAACTTGATCGCGTTTGCGACTCACCATATATTCAGATGAAACCGACCCTGCATTCTGGCAACAAATAAGGGAGTATGGCTGGGACTACTTCAATCACACAGCCGAACGTACTGCAGAGCGGCACGGCGAATGGTATCCGTTGCTGATCGACAAGGTTTCGTTGAGTATGGGTGCCGGGTTCGTTGGGACGATCGCGTCTACGTTTAGCTTTTTGAATGCTTGGAGGGTAGAGGATTGGAATGGGGGACTTTCGTATATGGCTTCTCCTTGGTCATAATACTTATATTAGATCTTATTCTCGGTTATTTCCTCCTCAGAGTCAACTCAAACCTTAAGCCAAGGGTGAACCCCAGAGTACTCGGGATCTCGCTGCTCGCCGTCCGTCCCAGCTGTCTGCCTCTTCTTCGTCAGAATTCAGCTCCCTGCCCTCGGGACAGTGGAGCTTGGGGATGGGGATGGTGATGAAGCCCTCAGTGCCCGCAGTGTATCCTTTTTGACCTAACGAGGCATCAGGAAGCTTTCCTCCATCATGCAGATTGGCACGCAATCTACATAGTCCTCAACTTCTGGAGTGATATCTTACTCGTCCATGAACAACTTCAAAGGCTTCTCAGACGTTTCCGCCTCTTAAGCTGCGCCCTACCTTTCCGGCGTGGAAGATGCCCTTGAAGAACTCGGTGTATTTGTCGAGGTTGATTTCAACATTCTCCCAGTCTCTTGTTGATTGGATAAACTGGACGAAACCTGGTCGACCGTCGTCCATGATCCTGAGTCCGAGTCTTGCGACTTGGTCGTCAATCGACCATACTGGGGCAGATGATTTGGGGATAGTGTCGATTATCGTCAGACTCTCCTATGCGGCGTCAAGCTTCTTTGAACCGTCCAACTTGTTTTCATTCATGGAGGATATGACATCCCATTTGCCAAGGTTGCTCCTCGGATGGCCATGGACATGATGAACCAGGTCTGAAGAAAAACAGTGATGTTGATATACATGTATTCACGCCTACCGAGTAGAATTGACTTACCACCAGGATTTGAGTTTCTTCTTGGACAACAACGCCCGGGCTGGCGGGAGCCCGCCATCGAACATTTCAGGCGCTGCACAGCATCCCACAGCATCCAGCCCGCACCCGTGGCACGTTGTCAGCAACTAGCTCTTTCTCGCGTCTAATTGCCCCCCTCCCCTTCTCTTCCCCACTGGCCACACTGCAGAACGACATACCCTGAGGTCTGTTAAATTTTGGGCAGACAGAAGTCCATAAGCTTGTCTGAAAGGCCACCACATAGAGAAACAGTAAGTGCAGCTACCCGATGCCCGCTGACCCAACGAGCGATTTTTCTCCAACTAACATACTTACCTTCGATCTTCAGATGAACTTATTTGAACGGTCGCAGAATACTTGTATCGAACAGTTATCCGCATATCAAGTTGAAGGAGGGCTTCATCTTCACGCTGCCCATGCCCAAGTTAACGCCGGCCATACGCCGAGTGAGCTTCTCGATATTTAACCACCTTTTCCCAGCTGGACTGATCATATATTGTAGGCCTGTTCCAGCTCCTCCGGCCCGTTACGGATGCCTCCCATACTCGAGATCGGAAGCAGTCGCCTCCCGATTCTGTCTGCCTTCCTGGAACAAGGTTGAAGGTAGTCGGGAACCTGAACACCTGGGTGAGCAGTAATATTACGACACAAACGGAGCCTCATATACGCTGGACGCATGGATATGTTGGGAGTGGAAAGTCCGCCATATCCCAGGAGGTCTGTGACAAGTCTGAGCGGGAGGATAGACCTGTCATAAGTTTCTTCTTCTTCCGGAATGCTGGCGACAGGAGCAAGATATGGAGGCTTGCTACGACATTAGCAAGCCAAATGACGGGAGTCATCCCCGAGACGGAGCCTTTCATACGCGCGGCTGTGACTTCGAATCCAGATTTGCTGAATCCAGGCGAAGCTGGGTTTTCCATAGGCGCTCGAATGCACCGTTTGGTCTATGCCCCACTCAAAGCCGCCCTTCGTGGAGGGTCAAGGGTCCTGGCGTTAGCGCGAGGCCCACTTCTCATCGTACTCGACGGACTGGACGAGTGCGACAATAAACACGAAGTTCAGGAGCTTCTCGACAGTATGCTCCTTTTCTTCAATGAAAACCCCCTCATACCCCTCCGCGTTTTCATCACGAGCAGAGTGGAACAACACATACAATCCCGCCTGAATGTTCCTGAGGTCCAGTTGGACAACCTCGTGGATCATTGCACCAACGACGACATCGCCACATTTCTGCAGGTCCTTTTCGAAGACGGATGCAGGCGGAACCCGGTCATCCAAGCATACATTCAGCAGCACGGCGAATGGCCCACACCCAGCGACAAACAGAACCTGGTCGAGCATATCGGGGGATCGTTCATCTTCGCATCGGCAGTGTTCAAATTCATAATGGGATCAACCTCCCAAGAGGGTCTCCCGACTACCCCCATGCATCGCCTTCCCTTGGCCCTTCAAATGAACCCCGGTCTCGATGGGCTCTACGCCCAAACATTGGCACGCTCTGAGCATCTCCCCCATTTCCCTGAAATCATCTCAACTATCGCTTTACTCGAGGCGCCACTCCCGACATCAGGACTTGCAGAGCTCCTTGGAATCGACACCTACGAGGTTATCAACGTCCTCGTAAATTTGCAGGCGATCATCCAGGTCCCAGGCACCGACGACATGCCTGTTACACTTTGCCATACCTCCCTCCGAGACTTTCTGACCACACAAAGTCGATCGAGCCATTTCTTTGCACAGCCATCCCATCATGTTCGCCTCTTCCTCCGTTGTCTCGAATGCAAACTCAAGCTTTGTCGGCAAAACCCCGGCTCATTCCATGGAACTGAAGACCACACACCGGCTGTTGATTACGCCCTCGGATACTCAACGGTTCATTTGAACAGAGGGGAAGGCCTTTTCGAGTTGTCGGAGTCGAATTCTACTGTCCAGTTGTGTCGTGAGGCACTCGAACTCTGCCCAGGAACCCCAGAGCTGATCCTTGAATTAGCCAACGCAACATGTAGTCGGGCCATACACACAGGGTCTCTGGTGGAACTTGAGGAAGCCATTGCACTGTACCGCAAAGGGCTCGGACCTCAACCATCACCCCATCCGACCCTCTCATGGTCACTCAATAGTCTTGGCAGTGCCCTTCTGAATCGATATCGACACAATGGGACCTTCAATGACCTTGAGGAAGCCATATCCCTGCTTCGTGAAGCGCTTTCCCTTCGACCAGCACCCCATTCAGATCGCTTTTCATCACTGAACAATCTCAGCAATGCACTCCTAGATCGCTATCGGTGCACAAGAATCATAGCCGACCGCGATGAGGCCGTTTCGCTATATCAGGAAGCGCTCGAACTCCGACCGCTGCTCCATGCAGACCGTTTACTAGCACTCAATAATCTCTGCCAGGTGCTGCTAGACCGCTATTACTACACGAGAAGCACAGCTGACCTTGAGAAGGTTATTTCGATATACCGTGAAGCGCTGAAACTTCCCTCATCACTTCATCCGGGTCGCCCAGTATCACTCTACCACCTCGGTCGTGCGCTCCAGGACAGTTGTGACTCCACAGGGAATATTGCCGATCTTGACGAGGCCATTTTGCTATACCGTGAACCGCTCGAACTTCTTCAACCGCCTCATCCAGGCCGGCCAGCATCGCTCTACAAGCTCGGCAGTGCACTTCAAGACCGTTATGACTGCACAGGGAATATTGCCGATCTCGACGAAGCCATTTTGCTTTACCGTGAATCTCTCGAACCTCTTGAACCACCTCATCCAGGTCGTCTAGCATCGCTCCACACTCTCGGCATCGCACTCCTGGACCGTTACGACCGCGCGGGAACCATGGCTGACCTTGAGGAAACTATTTCCCTGTATCGCGAAGCACTTGAACATGTACCATCACCCCATCCAGACCGCTCAGCAACGCTCGACAATCTTTCCAGTGCGCTCCTGGATCGCTATCAGCTCACAAGAACCATAGCTGACCTCGAGGAAGTCATCTCTTTGTATCGTGAAGCTCTCAAGCTCAGACCATCGCCTCATCCAAATCGCCCGCAGTCCCTCAACAATCTGGCTACAACACTCCTTTATCGCTATCAGAGCGTAGGAGCTATGGCTGACCTCGAGGAAGCTATTCTACTGTGTCGCGAAGCGCTCAAACCGGGATCGTCGTCCCATTCAGATCGCTCACATGCGCAAACACTGAACAACCTCGGCGAGGCACTCACGTATCGTTACTTCCATACGCAATCTGTGGCCGACCTTGACGAAGCTGTTTCCCGCCTTCGTGAAGCACTGGCACTTCTCCCATCGCCTCATCCAGGTCGCCCAGCCCCACTTGGTAGTCTTGTCATATCGCTCGAAGCCATGTACGACGAACGCTGTGAACTCCCCCACCTCCAAGAAACAATAGACCACTGTCAGGAGCTTCTGGCTTATTATTATCCTGTTGGGCACAAGGATCGGGCTGAATGGCTCAGTCTTTTGGCCTCTTTCCTCCAAATGCGCTTTGACGCGATAGGGCAAGGAGAAGATCTCGCCGAGATCAAACAGCTGATGGAAGAGGCAAACCAACTATCTCCGCCTTCCTCCGCAACTTAGTCGTACCTAGGAGGCAGCAAGGAGGTAGGAGGATCCTTGGACAGTAACGTGAACTTGTAGGAGAAGGTGGTTCTTTATTCGAGTTGATTGTCCCGTAACAGCCTGAAAGCCGGCGAGATCAAAACTACATTACAACATTCCGAGCAATGTACAGGATAGAAGATTTAAACATCATAATATTTAACGTATAATCGGCAAGGTTAGCTTGTTGAGCGAGATATGGAATTGTCGGAAAGCTGGACTCAGCCGCATCGCATTTCGGTCCCCTTCCGAGTCAACCATTAAGCAAGGTCACCTCCGCACGGTCCGGCATTCCGTCAGAAGACTTCTAATGAATTCCATTGTAACGTCGGGCGCCTGAGCGACAAGCTGGAGGGACCAACTCAACAGCTGTTCTGGGCTGCGGGTGGTACCAGTCTCACACCGTTCTTCGTCGTACTTCCCGATGTACGAAACAAATCTTGGGATATTATCTTTGCGCTCTCTACACGGGAACCTCAAATTCTCCTCCCGCTCGTCGAAAGGGTGTTGACAGCAAACCTAAATTGCGTGCGATCACACCTCCGTTTTCACTCATGGACGCATTACTGCCTCTCTGACTTTCCAATCGTCGTTCGACTCGGATATCACCTACCACGCAGAGAGGTTGGAAGAAAGATGGTTTGTTCCAAATACAGAGATGATCTTACCATAACGGTAGTGGATTCTGAGAATGGCTTCAGTATATTGAGCTTTCTTGGTAAATCAGACGGTGCGGCGCGGCTGACGTCCATATGATCCTTCTATATCCTTGCTTCAGAGAAGGCCAAGTTCGCGCGTCCGCCCCAAGCTTTTCTCTTGCTGGAAAGGTGGGCTCGTCATAGCTCCCATAACCGTTATACTTCCTGTTGTTATTGTTACTGAGACTCTCTTTCATCTTCTTAAGCGCGCCGCTCGCGCGAGGGGAGGGGGAAGCTAGGTTTGAAGCTTGAAGCATGGCCATACGACGATGAAACCTTCATGACCAAACAACTGCATCGTTACTTCTTTCGCTAAAAAGGAAGAATTATGAATGCCGTCGAAACAACAAAGAATCATCATGCATTGATCATAATCAAACTCGCACAGCAGTTCTTAGAGCGTACTCCCAGCCCTCTCAAGCTGGTTCTTCTTCATTACCCACTGTGTTTCCATACTATGTGGGGGTCCTTCATCTTTCTTTCGCTTGGAGTTGGACTTGTTTTGTTCGTGAAATCCTTCTGTTACAGAAAGCGGAATCCCCGTAATCTGCCCCTACCGCCTGGTCCCAAAGGCCTCCCCCTTCTGGGTAACATGTTTCAATTTCCGCAGGTTCTTCCATGGGAAGGGTACGCCAAACTCTGCGAAGAATACGGTAACCTGTACTTACCTGCCAGTGCCACCGAGTCTTACTGACGTCCTCTTCCACAGGTGACATGATTTATATGAAAGCACCTGGCCAGGGTATCTTAGTCTTGGGTTCCCAACGACGTACTGTCGACTTGCTGGACAAGAGGGCCGCGAACTATTCAGATCGCCTTGTCTTCCCTATCACAGAGTTGTAAGCGATAATCCCTATCAAACTGGTTACTATCGCTCATGCCGTCATGTTTCGTCAATCAGAATGGATTTTACTTGGAACCTCGGTCTAATGCCCTATGGTATTAGGTGGAGGCAACACCGCCGTGCTTTTCACCAATACCTCAACAATACCGCTGTGAAACTGTATCACCCAATCATGCACGAGGAGACGAGGGCTTTCCTACGTAAGGTCAAGTCGCAACCCGATGATATTTATGAGCATGTGCAATTGTACGTGACTCAATTCTCTCAAACACATTCATGAGCTGATCACGCCGCGACTCTGCTGCACATCAAATGATAAGTTTGTTCGGGACGGAGATTATGCGTGTGGCGTATGGCTTTGACGACATTAGGCGAAACGAAACACTTATTCACAATGCTGAAGCACTTATTTTGGGCTTCTTTGAAGCAGTCGTCCCTGGCAGATTTCTTGTCAACATTTTCCCCTCCCTCAGATATGTACCCTCCTGGCTTCCTGGAACTGGGTTCAAGAGATTTTTCAGCGACCTATCTCAGATCAGCTTCAAGACTTTGTATCCACCATTCGAAGAGGCAAAACATGACTTTGTAAGTTGCATTTCCAAGCATACCTTTTATTGATGTCACGAAACACTATTCAGGCGAACGGAAAGAAAGGCAGCCACCCTAGTATTGCTGCGAGCCTCATTGATAAGCTACCTGAAGACGACAATGTCAACCGTGTCGAGCAGGAGAGCATAGCACGAAACGTTTGCGGCGTAGCGTATATAGGTAAGTTGATTTCTGCTGTGTAGGACCGCGAGATGTGAGTTCACAGCGTGCCCTCAACAGGTGGCGCTGAAACCACTGTTAGCCTTGCTTTGGCTCTTTTACACGTACTTGCTAGCTGTCCGGATGTGCAAAGCAAGGCTCAAGCGGAAATCGATTCCGTTGTTGGTCCGGATCGGTTGCCAGGTGTGACTGATATCCAGGACTTGCCGTACGTCCATGCTATAGTCAAGGAGGTTAGCAGATGGTTTACGGTTCTTCCACTCGGTGAGTTTCGGCCTAGCCCGTTTATCTTCTTGGTCGACCTTCGTCCATTAACACTCTCCGTGAATTCATGATTCATAGGTGTACCCCACTCCAATTCTGAGGATGACGAGTACGACGGTTTTTTTTATTCCGAAAGGATCTATCATCTTTCAGAACAACTGGTTAGATCAATTACGATGCCTTGAAGCTTTCCAAAAAGTGAAATGAACATGAAAATAGGGCTATAATGCATAATCCGGACGTTTTCGACAAACCTTTCGAGTTTATTCCTGAACGTTACATCAAGGACGGCCAGATAGACTCATCTGTTCCAGACGCTGAGACTGCTGCTTTTGGACATGGCCGTCGGTACGCTCTGAGAACCCCATATTGTGTGAACCGATACTCACAGGCTTCCTATTGTAGAATCTGTCCAGGGCGTCATTTCAGTAACGACGCATTGTTTTTCATGGCGGCGTCTTTTCTCGCGACTTATACTATCACCGCCCCGGAAGACGAGGAAGGAAACATTGCCCCAATGAAGCTCGAGTCGCGGAATCCATCAGTCAAGTAAGGTGTCTTCTTTATCTAGCCGACGGTAGCTGAATGGACTTTTGGTACTCGTGCATCAAGCAAACCCGCCCCATTCAAGTGCCAAATTACTTTGAGGCCGGGACGCGAACGCCTCCTCTCGGAGTAAATCAATCAGGGGTTACCAATTGCTATGCTCATTGTGCTTTTATGATCGTGACCAATGTTTGCCTGCGCAACGTTTGTTGCTAGCTGTAATGTATCATCCTAACGCGCATTTGCACTTTCACCTCTTCGCTGAGATCACTATCGAACTACAGAGCAGCTAGCTACGTTGGCGGGGTCAAATGTCCGCTATATTTTTCCCCAACTATGCGAGAAGATGATCGGCTATTATAATACTGTCTTTGCTAGCCGAACCCTCGCTTCATCTGATGCAACGATTCAATAGACTTGAAGCTGCGGACTTTTGCTTTGTGGCGCGGTGGGTTTTCAAAACGGAGCCCTCCATACTGGCCAACGCTCTTCATGATTCAACCTACGACAACGGTACATGTACAGTATTCTCAAAAAATTGCTGGTATAGAGATAAGATATAAAGGCACCAGTAGGCGAAAGAAATTAGGATGTCAAAAATGCTGGACTCAAGCCTCGAGGGCGTCTCGGCCAGAACTCCCGGCCGAATTTATGATGGCCTCCACAAGTTTAGGCATTCGAAGGCTCATGACAAACTTCGCCGTCACATCAGGCGCATCTACGACAAGCCGAAGAGACTTGAGAGACGGGGTCGCCTTCAAAAGACGACGAAGCGTGTCCTTCTTCAACTGCATGCGTTCGACGTCCACGCATAGGTGGCGAACATGGCACCTTGATCGCTGGAAGCACGAATGAAGTGAGTTGATGAAAGAGTCGTCATAGGAGGACCAGGGACTATCCGTGATCTCGAGTCGCCTGAGCGCGGGAAGCTGAAGTTTGTCCATGAACGATGTGGTGAACTCGAACCAGGGGGAAAGGTTAGCATGGATGGAAACATGGCGAAGGGAAGGCGCTGTGACCATTGTGCTGTTTCCGGGGTCGGTGCTATCATATTCCTCCGGCACGCGGAGGCGGAAAGTTTGCAGAGAGCTGCACTGGCTCAGGATATCCAGGTACATGGAGAACGGATCTTCAAGCATCTCGAGCGTGAGGCTTCTGAGCTGAGCCCACGGAAGTGTCCACCCCTCCAGCTTGCACACCTTTAGGTGAAGCTTGACATTTCGTAGCATGGGAAAGCCTTCCTCCGTCATGCATACTGGCCCACATTCTACGCGATCCTCGCCGTCTGGGGGGGGTATTGTACACGTCGGTGAACAATGACAAAGTCCGCAACTGTTTCCACGTATCCAGCGACAGCAGTGTTTGCTGTCCACGGTAGGGGAAGATGAGCCTGACAAAGTCGGGGTATTCGCCGAGGTCAATTTCAAGCTTCTCCCAGTCTCTTCTTGACTCGATGAATTCAACAAGACCAGGGCGTGGTATATAGGGGTCCACCGTAAGCCCATCTCGAGTTTCCCATGACTCTGCATTTTCTTCGTCGATCATACCCGGGTTGAGGATGTGAAGATGGCGTGGAGCATTTCCAGATTCCTTTATGCGGCGACGAGCTTCTTCGTATATCCCTTCCTCTTCGTATACCCCTTCCGAGTCATCGTCATGATCACCAAAGTTGAGGAAGATATATCCCGGTTGGCGAAGTTGTTTCTCGAACGGTAACATGATTGTCTGTGCTGAGGAGAACCGTTTAGACATAAATTATACTTTGAGAGAAAAGTTCGCTTACTTTAAGCGGAGTAAACGTTCTGCGCGTTATTTAACACAACCTTAGGGACGGCCTACAATAGGTGCGTGGAGGTTTCCTTGGAAAGTTGGACATGCGCGACCGGCACTTCGCGAGGCTTGGCCTGATCGGCATGAGTACACAACGTCATACAAATATCCCTCCGCCGGGTGCACTGGCATCTGCTGGACCTTGAGCCTCGCTCTACCTCGACTGGCCTAGCTTAGCCCAAGTTTCTGTAGCGCGATCCATTGCACCAGCGACAGCCTTTTTCTCTTGCTTCTCCTCTAGAACCTTGACCAACGAGTCTACATTGTCGCCTCTGCGAGTCTCGCTGTCCGAAGCCTCTCGTTTCCGCCTTTTTCTTAATTTTCGTATTGGAACACGCCGGAGGCCCTTTCCAATCTCGCTCGGGATTTGAACGACTTTGCACAAGGGGAAATCAATCTTGATTTGAAGAAAGACGCCGGGGAGCTTCGAGAGAAAACAGTATTCGCAACCTTTCCGTGGACTGAAAATACAAAGCCGAGCAAGGAAACTATCGACTACCTCTTGAAGTCGATCCCTCCTACCCAGTCTCTTCACCTCGGTGTCGCTGACGCGCACAGTGAAATTTGTTAGGAGCGCCGTAAGTTGCGGAGGTAACCTTGCTTGTTCCAGAAGAGGTCTGAAAATTGAAGTACGGTGGGACTCAGCCGGCAGTCCTAGGTAGATATCATCAATAACGGCAAGTCCAGCTTTCCGTCCATATTCCACATCTTACTTGGCTATCTGACCTTGCCGATTGTACGGTCATCCTTGTGTTGTAAATTCTGTAATATTCATTGGAAGTTTGAATTGCAGCTTTATTCGACATCGGCGGCCTCCGGGTCGTTATTGAGTTGTCGTTATTCATATATTCATAGCCTGAGAATTTTTGTTCCAAAATGTATCATCCAACAGCACTGGGCGCCGACTAGTAGGTGATTGTCACATTGAGGCTCCTACCGTTGACCACCTTCGCGACGAGATGCATGATCGCCCTAGCAAGTCAGGCACTTCGGCCGCCGCCCAGTCTCGCCCTCCGAAAAACGCATCCAGAAGGGCGGACGATGTTGGTACGTGCTGGGGCCGTTCTAACGTTTCCCTTGATCGACTTTGGATGTAGAGTTCTCCTTTGAGATCGGCAGCGGTCTTCTGGCTGAAGTCCGTCGCCTGCAGTCCCTTCTTGCTGAGCGTGATAAAACCATTCAAGATCTGAAGGAAGAAAAGGATGACCTGGATAAGACACTAGAGACCCTGCGAGGCACACTTCGCCAGCAAGAGCAACAATCCAGTATGTTACATTCAGCTCCATGTTCGGCGGACGGAATCTGAAAACATCACGATCTCTAGACACGTTGAGGGAAGAGAATTGGAATTTGGAAGTTACCGTTCAAGATCTCCGCAACGCGCTTGCCGCCCACCGAGAGAGCAAACTCGAAGTCGAGGTCAAGAAACTCAACCGACACCTCACCTCTATGCAAGACCACTTTGACCAGTTCAAGAACGAGGCCGAAATTCTGCAAACCCATCTCGAGGAGCTTAAAGTTACACGCGAAACCGATATTGCTCAAGCCAGGACAGTCGTGTAGCGATGTGTGGATGTTTTCTCATAGGTTAGACGGATTTATTTCCCTGGATCTCGAATTTAGAACAATGTCCCAATGAAAAGCGGCTGGAAGACGACTAAAGGAAACCCGCCGTCAGATGACACCAAGAGTCTGGCACTATTTCGCGCCATTTCTATATCATCTGCCCAGGTATCGTCGATGAACAAGCAGATTCGTCACACTCTAAGTGCGCTCCGAGATGCGCTTACAGAGGGTTTGCCCGATTTGCTGAATGAACTCAACGTTCCCTACAAAACAGTACTCTCACTCCGGTCTCTCCGCCTGGTCCTAGACGCGGCGAAGGTGAAAGAAATTTTCATTAAGATTTGTTAAGAGCCTTTGAATGTCTAAGTTTGTAGAGATCACTTCCTCGTAGAGTACACGGCAGAGCAGTAAGAAACCTAGCTATGTTAGGGGGTCAAATGCCTGCTATTGATTCTCCGTAGATGCGAGAAGGTGATCGTCTACTGCCTGTGCCAGTCGACCCTCCCGCTCCATCCGCCGGAAAGATTTAACGGGAGACCAGAGACCAGAGAACACTGCACAGATCCTTACTTTAACAGAGACAAAGATGCTTGGGGATGCACCTGAGCAAGATAATACTTCCCATGAGTAAACGTACCCCAGCCAAGAAAGTTGCAGGTTGGAATGCTTTCTTTGCAAGGCGCCCGAGCCTCTTTCCTCAAAGCAGTATTGTTCGCCACTCGGGTCGTTCGTCAAAGGCGGCTTCAGCTTTGGGAACAGTGACCTTGGAGCCTAGTAGAGCAGACACGTGTGAGTAGGTAAGGAGGTAGTAACCGCCACCCAGTTCTCTGAGTATGAGATGGGTGGAATAGATGCAAGACAATATAGGATAGCGAGCCGGAATCATGATCAGCCTATGTGGCTGGCCCAGAGGTGTCTTCAATTGCCTCGCATTGGAAGGCGAGAATCGAGCCGATGGTTCACCTTCTCGGATCGCAGACTCGAGCATCTAAACTCGTCTAAGAAGGTGTTAATAATTCTTGAGAGAGCAATGGCACAAAGTCTATGGAAAAAGTGGAACCGAGTCGAGAATTAAAGTCGTTGAAGGCTTCGCGCTGCAAGGTTCGCAGAAGCGACAATGTAGACTTGTCGCTCAAGGTCCTAGTAGTAGAAGAAGCAGCTAGAGAAGCGAGAAAATAGGAGTATAGCTTGGTCGCACTCCAGGGGTTCGAGCTGACCGATGTCAGTTATAACATCGAGCGAAAATCAAGAAGGGAGCCTCAGCGAGGATTTGTTCACCCATGAGCAAAATGGGGCATCTTTGTGTGGCACTGTATACTCATGCCGAACCTCGCAAATAGCCGGGCAAGTGTGCACGGTCCAAGTCCAAGCACACCGTCCACCCCAGCAACCCCTCAACAGATTGCTACGTAGAATCATACCTACAATTCCCCTTCAGCGGTGGGTGTTTATATTCTGTCAGAGTGAAATCATTTGTAGCTTACGACTCCCTTCAGCCCATCGCGATTATGTCGACGTCGATGCTACCACCTCCGGAACGGCCTAGATACATCTCCATGGATCTTTATGACTGTTACGAGTCAGACGAATTGAACGAAATTTACAGCGAAGCTCGAAGCAGTATACGAGAGGCTGGAAATTCTCCCCGACATCTCCATATCCTCCATCCTGGGATAGTCTACCGACCCCAGGACGACGACTCGGATTCGGACTCATACCCCTGCTCAGACGGCGAAGACGCGCTCACCGAACACCACTATGTGTCTCGACCGGGCCTTGTCGATTTCGTCGAGTCGACAAGAGGCTGGGAAGTGGTTGAAATCGATTTGCACGACTATCCTGGTTTTGCGCAGGATGTCTTTCACTGCGAACGGAACCAGCAGCCACTGAGGACGTGGACGCGGGTGTGGAGTCTTTCTTTGTTCAGCGATTGGCGCAATATGCCTCCTGAAGGCGAGGACTCGTTCGACTGTGGGGTACTTTGCATGACGCAGCAAAGTTTTCCGATGCTTCGAGTGGTCACTTTGGACCTCAAATGCTGCAGTCTGGATCGGTGGACGCTGCCTTGGGTCCAGCTCACTGAACTCACGCTCGGGATCTTGGCGGATTCGTTCTCGTGGTACCTGGAGGTTCTGGGCCAGTGTCGTGCTCTGAAGACTTTCCGCCTTATGGTTGGAGAGATTCAAAGGGATGGTGACGGCGAAAGTGGGAGAAGAGTTACGGTGCCTCAGTTGCGGGTTGTCTCCATCGATGCTCGGGAAGGGTACTCGGACCTCGCCAAATCTTTCTTCGACAAGCTTCAGCTTCCGGAACTCGAGACGCTCGAAATCAAGGATCGCCAGTCGTTGTACTCCGACTATGAAGGCTCTGACTCCTTCATCGAGTCGCTGCGTGGGTGCTTTCGACGGTCGAGGTGCAGCGTTCGCTTTTTTTCCTTGAACGTTGAGAATATGAAGCTGAAGAAGGAAACAATCTGTCGCCTGTTGAAGTCGGTACCTTCACTTCGGTCTCTCCACCTGGCTGTAGATGTGACCGACGTCACCAGGAAGTATGTAAGGAGCCTTTGTATACCCGAACTTGCGGAGGTCACCGTAGATTCGCGTCGGAACGAGGAGTAGGATGAGGGAGTTGATGGCGAGTCAGAATGTTCCACACCTTCGTTTTTTTTTTGATTTAATACCCCCAAATTTCATGTTGCCAGGATCTTGTAGTGTATAGCTTGAAAGGTTCGAGGTTCCGTCCGGACGACTATTCGGCGCCCCGTACTGTAAACAGGAGCAAACAGCGTCGGGCCGACGAAACTAGGCTACTTCCTCGTCCTCGTCGCGTTTCTCCGATTCATTGCTTCAGAGAGCGCATAAATAGTGGAAGGGGACCGAATTCCTCTCCATCCTTCCTTTCCCTCCTTCCCCCACTCTCCCCACCGCTGTCCTGTTGCCCTCGATCAAAGTTCCGTTGATGCACACAGATAAGCGCCTGGTCAATGCACCGTCGGACGCGACTGCGCGCGATGACATGCCCGCTATTCTCTCCCCAAAGTTTATCACTCTGCCGTTATTAGGGTGTATGCGCCGGAATGATGGATGAAAGCAGGGTAAATGGAAATGCAGGGTATTGACAGGTGCTTATTGAGCGTGATCGTGTGAATTCATTTGCTGGTTGAACCGAGCGCGTTTTCGAGGCAGAACAGCCCTCGCCACCATTCTCTTCCCCTCCTCCTACTTCCTGCCCCCGTGGCTCGGAGAGCAGCGAGACCAGTCGACGACGGGCAGACGACGTGACCGGGAACAAAGAGCCTTTGCTTCTCCCCCTCTCTATCTTTATTCTTGCCTCGCTATCACAGCAGCAAGCTCTTTTAACTGCCTTGCCCTTCCTTTTCGTTCTTTTTCGATTCATTAATACTTTTAACTTTCTTCTCGTTTCCCTTCCCCCACCCGAGGAATCTGCAAGTCGGACCAGCCAGCCAAATCGCGCAGTACCGTCATCCAGATCTTTGACGTACACATTGTGGCACCACCCCCCCAGTTCCCCTTCCGCCAGCTACCGACTCTAGTGGCCACTTCAGCGGTCCACACAGACGAAGAACCAGCAAAAATGAGCTCGGGGCTACTATCGACCCCCTTGGCTTCCTCCAGCAATCATAATGGCGCCGCCACCATCCCACCCCCCACTCCCGCCGAGCTCAAAGCCCACCTCCAGACCCTCCTAGAGGCCAAGGAGCGCCAGCTCTTGCAAGCGGGGACCCTCGGTCAGCGTGTCCTCGCGCAGCAAATGGAGCTTGAAGAGCGTATCCGCAAGATTCAGTCACTCACACCCGGACTCGAGGCCGAGGCCTATGGTTACGACCCCCAAGATGAAGACGTATACGGGGGAATTGCCAGCAATACCGGAAGACATGGCCTATCCGACGATGATTTGGTCGAAGGGGAGGCTTTGGACCAATACCGTGAGCTGGCACACGCCGTAGTTCAATGGGAGGAAGAGAACCGAACACTGAGCGGGGAGCTCGGTGCCTCGGTAGGGGCAAACATCAGCCTAACTGTAAGAGAATCGTTATCTTTCGTCTTGTTAGGACCCTTTTTCATAGATATTTGCTCCAACAGCAGACGAATGGCACATCGAGGCACACTCCAGCCGCTGACCACCCTCGCGACGAGATGCATGATCGCCCTAGCAAGGCAGGGACCTCGGCCGCTGCCCAGTCTCGCCGTGCAAAAAACGCGGCTCATAGGGCGGACGATGTTGGTACGTGTTAGAACCCTTTTTTCGCTTCGTTTGATTCACTTTGGGATCTAGAATTTGCCTTTGAGATCGGCAGTGGTCTCCTGACCGAAGTCCGTCGTCTGCAGTCCCTCCTTGGTGAACGTGACAAAGCCATCCAAGATATGAAGGAGGAAAAAGATGACTTGGAGAAGACCCTAGAGAATCTGAGAACTGCACTCCGCCAGCAAGAACTGCAAGTCGGTACGTTTCGTTTTATTTCCTATTTACCTACAGCCTGAAACTAATCACGATTCATAGAAAAATACAAAGAAGAGAACTGGGAAATGGAAGTCAAACTCCAAGATCTCAACAACGCGCTTGCCCTCCATCAAGAGAACCAAACCAAACTCGAACTCGAAGTCAAGAAACTCACCCGACACCTCACTTCCACCCAATCCCAATCCGACCAATACAAAAGCGAGGCTGAGAAGCTGCAAACCCAACTCGACGAGCGTAAAGCTAAGCACGAAACCGATGTCGCTCAAGCCAGGAGACACGCTGCAGGACTCATGCGGGATAAGAGCGACCTGCAAACCACCATCGATAAAATGAAAGTCGAACAGGCCAAGTGGCAGTCGATGTACGGCGGTGGCCTCGGCCGAGGGGGACGATATGGAAGTCCCTTGACCCCAGGTTCCGTGGGTACCCGCGAGGACGACGGCAAGGAGTTCGGATACCTCACCCCTGCGATGGCTGAAGACCACGAGAGTGATGTCTTCGGAACGACCGGTGGAGCTTCGAGGCGACGACCCGGCAATGCGGCTGGGTTAGACCCTGCTTTGTTCGATCAAGGGGATGGGGAGAACGAGGATGACGTTGACGAGCCGGATTCTCCGATGGCTTTGAGGAAACGTAACCAGTTCTTGGCGCCTAATCATCCCTCGAAGGAGATCGAGGCATTGCAGCAGAGGTTGGCCCATGCGCAGAGGCAGATTGGAACGCTCAGGGGTAGCCTCAACAGGGAGAAGATGGCGAGGATGCGGGCGGAAGGCAAGAAGGTTCCAGATAATGCCAAGTTTGACGACGATGGGAACCTTATCGAGAGTGGGGAGGGAGAGAAGCTGGATGGGGGTGACGATGACGACTATGAGGACGTTCCCAGCAAGAAGAAGCCCGGAAAGGCAGCAACACCTCACCGTGTGGGTCGGGGCGGACGTGGAGGCAGAGGACAACGTGGAGGTCGTGGTGGAAGTGGCCGAGGCCTGTCCCTCATGCAACGGCTTGGGTTGGCATCTCAGCCTGCACCCGACGACGATGAAGACGATGTGCCACCTGTCCCCCAAGTTCCTCGCGACCTGCAGCAAACTCAGTCTGACGAAGAAGACGAAGAGTCGAGGTTCTTCAGCTCTTCTATGTCCCATGACCACTCGACGATGCACCTCTCGGATTTGGACCCTGTCTCCCAGTTGAGGGATGAGAAGGAACTCTCGGGCCTTGAAGGTTCGCCGTCCCTACGCAACTCGGTCGCATCCAATAGAACTTCCGTCGATGGTATGGATCCTGCCTTTGCCAATGTACTCAAACGTGTCCCTTCAAACTCTTCTACGCATGGCAGCCCGCTCAGGCACAGTCTTTTGCGCGGCAACCGTATTCGTGGTGGAAGCATCCGTGGCTCGTACCGTTCCCGCGGCGGTGCCATGTTGAGGGATAATGCAGCGGCGTTGATGGGCAGAGAACGACCGAGCTCCATTGCTAGCGATGTGCAGCCTGAAGTCTTGGGCGAGGCGTTGGCAGGCGAGTTGGACGAGGGTGTGATCACGGGCGATTATAGTGCGAACAGGTCGTCTCTCTTGGTCGGGCTTGTGGATGAGGATAGCATTCTTGAGGAGGGCGAGGAAGAGCAGCAGCAGACACTCGAGAGGGTTGAGGAGAAGGTGTTGGCAGACTTTGCGGTGCAGACGGGTGAAGATGAGGAGAAGCCGGTGTCGAGGGACTGGTCGATGCAGACTGAGATTGTTCCTGAGCCTGAGCCGAGGATTGTCACTGTGGAGGTGGAGAAGGTCGTTCGTGTGGAAGTACCCGTGGAGGTGGAGAAGATCGTTGAGAGGGTCGTGGAGGTGCCCAAGGAGGTCAGGGTGGAGGTCGAGAAGCTTGTCGAGGTCCCTGTCGAGGTCGAGAAGATTGTCCGTGTGGAGGTGCCCGTGGAGAAGATTGTTCGCGTGGAGGTTCCTGTGGAGAAGATCGTCGAGGTTGAGAAGCTGGTGGAGGTCCCTGTGGAGAAGATCGTTGAGGTCGAGAAACTGGTGGAGGTTCCCGTCGAGAAGATTGTCGAGGTCGAGAAGGTCGTCGAGGTGCCTGTGGAGAGGATCGTCGAGAAGATTGTCGAGGTTGAGAAGATCGTTGAAGTGCCTGCACCAACCGGTAATGGCCATCCCTCCGCAGGGGCATACGCCGATCTTGTGGGACGCAGGACCACCCTCACTCAGCAAGACCTCGCTCGCAGCCGGGTATCATCAACATCAACTACCGTTGCACCGCGCACCTTCCTCGCCGCCCCCGGAGACGACTACTACGAAGAGGATGATGGCGAGGAGACCGAGACCGGCATCGACACCGACGCCGAGTACCATGACGCCCGCCAGAGCATTGCGATGTCCACACCCTCCGGGCAGTCGGTGGAAGACTTCCACTCGGTCCTCACTATCTCGGATAACGACTACTCGTCTGGCGAAGAGGACGATCGGGCGTTCGACGAGGATGAGACGGCAAGCATCAAGGCTTCCTCTTTTTCGCACCATCGTGGAGGTTCTTCCGTGTCCGTGGGCTCGTACTACGCCGAGATGGGCATGCCTCCGAGAGAGTTCGAGTCTGTTGGTGTGTCGGCCAACTTCGTTGAGCCTGCGCCTGAACCTGTCATCCAGATTGTGGAGGTGGAGAAGATCGTGGAGAAGATTGTGGAGAAGATTGTGGAAGTCGAGAAGAGGGTCGAGGTGCCTGTTGAGGTTGAGAGGATTGTGGAGGTTGAGAAGAGGGTTGAAGTACCCGTCGAGGTCGAGGTGGAGGTTGAGAAGATCGTCGAAGTCGAGAAGATTGTGGAGGTCGAAAAGGTCATTGAGAAGATCGTCGAGGTGGAGGTTGAGAAGGTCAAGGAGGTTGAGAAGATTGTCGAGAAGCTGGTTGAGGTCAAGGTACCCGTCGAGGTCAAGGTCCCTGTCGAGATCCGCGTCGAAGTGCCTGTGGAGGTTCCAGTCCAAAGGCCCAAGCCAGAGTCTCATGAAATTTCGATCCAGACAGATGTNCCCTCCCGCTGCCCCTCCCGCCCCCGTCTTTGTTGCACCCCCACCCCCTGCGTCCCCTGGCTTGTACCGTGCCGGGTCGACCTCCAAGCAGCAATTCCAGTTTGTCCTTCCTCCCCCTCCCTCGACGTCCCAGTCAGTACCCAACACTGCTGCCGTGGCTTCGTCGCCTTCGGCTTCGAGCGCTGGCCAAGGACCTCTCTCCAGCCTCTTCAGGGACTCTACCGGCGCGTTCGCCAGGTCCGCAAGGCTGTCTTCCTCCGACCGCAGGCAATCCATCGAGTCTATGTTGTCTTCGAGTGCTGGAGGTGATGATGTTGGTCTTCGCTCTCGCGTCCCTTCTGGATCAGCCATCGTCGACAAGACCAAGCCGCCCATGATGGTCCTTCCTCCTCCACCCAAGGCACCCCCTCCAGTTAGCAGCATGCCTCCTCCCAACTTCATTCCCGACCGTCGTCTTGGCTCCATGGACGGCCCACCACCCAGGCCCAGCTCGCCCCCGCCACCCGAACTCATCCAGCGTGCGGTTACGCCTACCTTGTTCGGCAGGAGTGGATATCGAACCCCTGGATCGAGTGTACCTCCTATGCAAGGTGGCTTGAAGCAGCCTCCTTCGACGAGCAGCTTCAGGTCAGCGCCTGGACATGCCACCATGCACCTCCCGTCGTTCAATGTTCGCGAGCAGCAGGAGCAGGAGAGGAGGGAGTACTCTGCAGCTTCCCTTTTCTCCGATCCCAGCGGCGGAATGGCATCACCGAGATCGTCCATGTCTTCTGACAGGCACATGTACACCCCTGGACGCACGCCTATCACGCCCGAGAAGGCGGCCGATATCACGCCCAAGGCTCACCAGGTTCCTCAAGCAACAGATCCCGCTGTCATCCACTCCATTACCCAGACGATGATTGGAGAGTTCCTGTACAAGTACACCAGGAAGGCAATCGGGAAGGGCCACGGGCAGACGAGGCACAAGAGGTTCTTCTGGGTGCATCCGTATACCAAGACGCTCTATTGGAGTTCTGCGGATCCTGGCTCGTCGAATGTGTCGGAGTCAAGCGCCAAGAGTGCATACATTGAGGGAGTGAGGTCGGTTCTGGACCCTAACCCCATGCCTCCTGGTCTCTACCAGTACAGCGTGATTATCTCGACTGCGAACAGGGAGATGAAGATTACGGCGCCAACGAAGGAAAGGCATGATATCTGGCTTGGAGTGAGTACACGCTTTTCCCTTTCTATTCGATGTGCTGACGAGATGCGGTTTAGGCTCTCAAGTACCTCTTGTCGCGTCCTTCGCCACCTAACCTCACCTCCACCTCACCGTCAGCCCAGCCTCAGGAACATACCCCAAGCCGCGACTACATGACGGAGGATGAACATCGTAGCCCCAACCTCCTTGCTAGTCCGTCAAGCCAGCGCAGTGCTCGGCCTGCTCGCAACGGAGACAACTGGAATACAACCCCTCGCGGTCAACGCAGTCGCTCCCAGCTCTCCATCAACCGCTCCATTGGCAAACGCTCGGGAACGCCGGCCATTGAGTACCTCCGCTGGAATGGACCTGATAGCCCTTACAGCCCAACACGTTCCTTCGTCGACGTCCCAGGCGGGGAAGATAGCGAAGATCTGGATTTCGAGCTGCACGAAGACGAGGAGGAGGATGAAGGTTTCGAAGGTCTAGAGAACGTACGTGCTTGCTGCGATGGCCGACATACGGTTGGACACAGTGGAAGGCCAAATCATCATCATCATCACCATCATCATCACCAACACCAGAGCACCCTCAGTGCCGGTCAGAATGGAGGCACGCTTAGAAGACAGAGCTCGGATACCCCTCACGCATATTCTGGGAAGGAGCACTTGGAAGTGGTGGAGCAGCCGAGGCCAGCTTCGCCTGCTTGGTCCTTCCGTTCGAGAACGGGCAGCACTCAGTCGCATGAAGGTGGTGGAGGCCTATTCTCGGGGAAGCTTCGATTTGGATCCAAGCGATCAGCGAAGTCGTCGTTGCAAACCCATGATACATAATAGAAATCCCCGCGCATTTCGTCTCGACGGACGCTTCTCCAGATGACCATATAGTATCGTATATTACATTTGTGTACTATCTCTTGTTCGCTGTTGGCTTTCCCTTGTTGATACACCTGCAAGTACTCTATGTTAGTAGTTTCTTTTTCTTGTTTCTATGTTTTTCTGCCGTGGTTTGGGCTTTGCTATTGATTGATCGATCTACTACTCTCCTTTCACCTACTCGTTTGATATTAGCGTTTTTACTATACCATAGTCGTTCCTTATGTTTTCTTCTCTTTTTCGTTCTCGATTGTCCCTTATACACATTGTGCATTCATCACTCAGAATATCACTCTCTTTAATACCATCTACTATTTCTCTCTCTCCCGTTTGGTTTGAATCTCAAGCAAGGAAGGAGACGATCTCCCTTTGCACATATGTACATATTTGCTTTTGATAACAGCACATCCACCATTAAGGGTTGTTCATTGCTTCAAGAGTCTCGTCATCGGTATCGTCCCGTTGTAAGCTGCTTGTATCATCGTCTGAGTCCTCTGAGGGATAAGCAGCGTGAACCTCATCCATGTCAAGGTCTGTGTGACCAGTTCAGAGGTTTTGACTTTGGGTCTCGTGCCAGATGCTCAGACGTACCAGCAACTTGAGCGTGGAAAACCACATCACTCCCAAGCACGTCGTCTAACCACCACTGTGAGGCAATGTTGGAGCCCCTGTGCTTGCGGTTGTTGATGATACAATCTATGGTCCGCTCCGTTAAAAATTGGTATTGTATGTTGCTTTGCTTTTTAACAGCGGATTTCCAACCTGGCGTTCTACAAGGAATATCAGCCGAAGACCGACCGAAGTCATGATTAGGACATTGGAGGAACATACTCTGGGACTCGCTCTCCTGTTATGATCTGAATGCTGGCCCGGTCGGGACAAGATTTTATGATATCCGCCCACCACCCTACTTTCGGCGCATCGAACCGAAAATAAAAACTATCCACCATCCGGAAAATTTTCAGTGAAGGAAAGAGTAATGGGGGACGAATTAGACCAGGTTGCGGTGTGTGTTGGTCGATGTAGAGCCACCCTCTGAGGATGTAAATCGACAAGCGCTGGAGCTTGGGCAGGGGCGGAATGAACAGCTCTTGGGGGATCATGTTCCACGGATTGAAGTATAAGGAAAAGACCTCCAACGTGTCTGCGCAAGCCTCCAAAAGCCTTCGCAAGGCGCTGTATGCGCGGTATACGAAGCCTTCGACTGAGAATTTGGGGTGGGTCAAGAGGTCTGAGAGGCTGGAGATTGTGATGCCCCCGAGATTCTTGCAAGCTGGGTCGTTCGTGATGTCAGCGAGCTCAGCTTCGAGCTCTTCCCTGAGACTTTGCTCGTCTTGTTCGTGGTGCCTACTCGCCCCGTCGTCGTCCGACTCTACACCTGAAAAATCGGCGGTATGCCACGAGCCATCGCTGTCAGTGCCATCCTCCCAGGGTCGATATGGAGTGTCTCCGGGAATACGTTCGGACACGAATGACTCGTCGGGGTACGCTTCTGCGAAGAATGATGTAGGCAAGGTGATGCACAAGAATCGTGTCTTCAAAAAGTACCCGTTACCCTCCATCGAATTGGGGATTGATTTGGAGACTTGATCTTCCAGCTTCAGCAGCTGGGATAGGCTATCAACCTTGACAGCGTAGTAGAGATGGCTGCGCGATAGATGATGAATCTGTCGCGACACGAGGGAAAGGGAGCGAGCTGTGGATCCATCATCCAAGCACGCGATGTCAAGGATGTGAGCCCAAATTTCGGGCTGGAAGTTCTCGAGGGTGATCATTTGGTGTCAGAAAAAGCAAGCCTAGGGGACCTGGCCGGGATTGGAGGGGCAGCGTAGATAAAAGTTTGATGGCTCGGACGAACCTCACGCCCAATTATAATCTCCGCGGCGGTGGGTTCGACTCACGATCCTCGCATATATTCTCTGAGNCAAACCTAGCCCCCGTTTGCTCAGCTGAGGCTTTTGTGATTTCAAGGTTAGCAAAACGATCCACAGCTCTAACTCTTTTGTAGGCATATGGACCTACCTCCACTTGAACCTACAAATAGGAGCCTTTTTCNTTTTTTTTTTTGGTCTCTGTTATTCGCTGTGGCTTGTGCCAAGCTTGTGCTTTGTTATTTATTGATTGATCTACGACTCTCCTTCCACCTACTCGCTTGGCATTAGTCGTTTTGACCGTTCCATAGTCATTCTTTGTACTTCCTTCTTCTTTTGTTCTCGATTGTTCGTTACACACTGTGCATTCAAGTTCATCACTCAAAATATCACTCTTGATTGCCATCCACTATTTCTCGGCAAGAAGAAGTTGATCTCCCATCGCTGTTTTGCCTTCTCTACGAAATAAATCTGGGTCAAATGATACTCAAATTTGGAAGGGGCAGTTTCAAATCCCCTGGCATTTTGAAAGGCCCTCGATCAGTTTGTCTGTAACATATTCAGAGCTCGGAGAAAGCTCGACTTTTGACAATGGCTGAAATGAATGGCAAGATATACAAGCTTACCACAGAGACGTAGATAGTTCGTGGCTGCAGCCATCGCTGCGATTGCGACACCGTGTGACGTACAAGCCCGAGTGATAGTATCCACTTTTTAAGTACTAGCGTTATTACAGCGATGCTTGACATCTACACCCCAAAATTTTCATCGTCGGTATCGTCCCATTGCAAGCTGCACGTATCACCTTTTGTGTCCACCGAGTACGTCGAATTGTTGTCAGAGTCAGTGTCTTCCACGGTGAGATCTGCGTGTCCAGTTCAGATTTGGCCTCAGCGCAAAGGCCCAGACGTACCGACATCGCTCCCATTCATGTCGTCAAACCACCATTGTGAGGTAACGTTGGAGCCTCGGTGCTTGTGGATAATGCAATCTATTATCGACTCCGTTAAAAATTCATAGTTTATGTTTTCTTGTCCTTTCACAGCGGATTTCCAATCTGGGTAACTACGAAAAAATATCAGCTGAAGAGCAACCGAACTCATAATTAGAAGATAGGGTGCACGTACCCGAGCACTCGAGCTCCGGTGACAATCTGGATGCTCACCGTATCAGGACAGGATTTTACGATATCCGCCCACCAATGCGCTTTCAACCCCCCATGCCTGGCGAATTTAAAGAAACTATCCACCATCCGTAGGATTTTCAACGAAGGAAAGAGTAACGGGGGACGAGATAGGCCAGGTTGTGGTGTATGTTTGGTATAAGTCCATTCTTTGGCCTCCCGGATGTAAATCGACAAACTTCGAAGCTTGAGGAGAGGTGGGATGAACAAGTCTGGGGGGATGAACTTCCATGGATTGAAGTACAATGAAAGGACCTCCAATGTGCCTGCACAGGCGTCCAAGAGCCTTCGCAAGGTACTGTATACCCGGTGTACGAACAGGTCTAAAGAGAAGTTGGGGTAGATTAAGAGGTCTGAGAGGTCGGACATGGTGGCGGACCCGATATCCTTGCAAGCAGGGTCGTTTGTGATGTCAGCGAGCTCACTCTCGAGCTCTTCCATGAGACTTTGCTCGTCTTGTTCATGGTGGCTACTCGTGCCGTTGTCTGACTCTACATCGGAGAAATCGGCGGTATGCCACGAGCCATCGCTGTCGGTGCTATCCAAGGGTCGATATGGAGTGTCTCCAGGAATACGTTCGGACACGAACGACTCGTCGGGATACGCTTCTGCGAAGAACGATGTAGGCAATGTGATGCACAAGAATCGCGTCTTCAAAAAGTACCCGTTACCCTTCATCGAACTGGGGATTGATTTGGAGACTTGGTCTTCCAGCTTCAGCAGCTGGGATAGGCTATCAACCTTGACAGCGTAGTAGAGATGGCTGCGCGATAGATGATGAATCTGTCGCGACACGAGGGAAAGGGAGCGAGCTGTGAATCCATCATCCAAGCACGCGATATCAAGGATATGAGCCCAAATTTCGGGTTGGAAGTTTTCGAGGGTGGTCATCAGGTGTCGGAAGGGGCAAGTTCAGGGACCTGGCTGGGATAGAAACTTGATGGCTCCGAGTCAAACAAACCTCGCTCAGTGATCCCCGCGGTCGGGGGTTCGACTCAAGTTCCTCGCAAATATTTTCTGAACAGACCTGAACCATCGCGTAGCCCTCGTTTGCTCAGCTGAGGGTTTCGTAGTCTCAATATTGGCGAACTGATCCACAGCTCTCACTCCTTCATAGGCATATGGACTTACCTCTAATTGGACTGACGAAAGGAAGCCATTTCTTCACGGACACGCGCTCGATATTATCCAAGGTGCAAGCGGTGTGGGGAGTGACCCGACTCTGAGCGGAGAAACGGTTCACTCGCCCTATTGTCTCTCGGTTCGCTTAGTTGACTCCATCGCCCGTTCAGGACCATTTCGCACCTTTTACGGACTGTTTTATTTCCACAGACCGTTCTCGAATATTCTTAGGATATCGCGGTTGTTAGGCGAGGTCCGATTGGACTTGCACTTTGTTTGTACACCAAGCGTGTACGCACGAACCGGAACATCTTATATACCCGCGAGGGGAGTTTAGAGGACATCTTACCTTCTCCACACACATCTTACCTTTCCCCCTCCATCTATTCGGACTCGGGCAGTCATTTCGTATTCGCATTCTTTTCGATACAATTCTTCTTGCCTCTCGTCGTCATCAATCTCATCCACTCGTTTCGCCCTCACACATCGAGCGATCAGGTATCGGACCATCGCTGTCTTGAGCCCTCCTTCATCACCTATTACCTTCCCTCTCACGTCGAACTCTCTCTCACAGCAGACCAGCAACTACGTGAAGTCTCCCCGTCGTGATGCCATTGATATCAAGGATGGAACCGGAATCATTCGTTTCAGGGCAGACAACAATCCTACTCCATGGTAAGTAGCCAACGTCCTCCCGGGCTTCCGAATCACCGACTAACTTGCAGACCTTTCGAACCCCCTTAGGTTCCTCCTCTGCCATATCGATATGTTCTAATTCAACCGCCTCTGTACACACACTTTCTTACTGAACGCATTTCACTGCTCGCCGCTGCCGCACTCTGCATGTAATCGAGACCGGCCCCTCAAAGCAGACCTAGCTGTCGTGTTTGCTGAAACGCCAGCTGAGCAGCACTCCGGACCCAGTCCCAAATCATCAAGCAAGAGTAGTTGGACTTATGCCCAATATATAACGCCTTGTCTCCTGACCTGCAGCGATCACGCTCGTCGCTCATCTGCTGGTGAGTGGGCATATCGGATGTGTGCCCGTCGTTAAATGTCGATGGCTAAACGATGCAGTAGAAGTCCTGACAGGATACCCATTTTATTATTTGATTACCTATGCATGTGCTTTTGATGGTTTATTCGGACTAGTTTTGTTGCATGACTTTACCTGTGCCATATGAACAAGACGGCGGTGGGAGATGGCGACAAAACACGTGTCTCGACTGTTCCGTCCTCTCTTGTGTATTGTCTCTGAGTAATCACTGCGCGCTCTTTATGAACGTGCAAGCCCCTGAATACAAAGGGTGTGAAGATATACAGTGGACACAGTTGTGAAGATCACTTACGGAGTCACACCCACATGGACCCACACACACCTTGTCTTGTGGACGGTGGCTGGACCCCAATTCATTCTCCTCGCTCTAGATGTATCGAAGAGTACGATACTACAATAGTGGGTTAATTTTCTCAAGGCCGGAGAAGCCAGCTGATTGCAATGCATACAAACGTCTCGTTAGCTGGGCTCACAAGCTCCCCGACCGGATCCCTTGCCATTGGTAAGTTATCACAGAGAAAACTAAAACTCTGGAGACGCCTCCCCGAGGGCCTCTCTTGTTTTTGAAGTTGCACTGTGTGTCCACTCAAAGAATTTCTCATAGCTAAAAACGTGAACTAAAACCTAAACATCGATGAAGGATGCCATGCTGCTGGCCTTGCCGAGCTTTTCAAATCGGATATCCTGACGCTCAAGTAGTTGGTCCAATTTCACGGCTCCACCGGTTTTCCCGATGACCTCCAAGATTTTTTACCGAAGATCGGGTCATCCCTTGCCTACAGATGCACACACTCCACGTCCCAGCCATTCAGCGTGCATCCACCAAAGGCAAACAGTAAACGGGTAAATGCGATGCTCTGAGCCTCATGGATTCTGCCAGCTGACGCTGTGAGGTGCCCCAGTCGACGTCGGAAAATGTATTTGCTGGGATGTTTATTTACAAGAGCTTCACAATTGAGGGTATGATTCGACGGCAAAAATAGAGCAGTTGGAGAGAATCATTGAACGTATATTGAGCTCGCAAATGAGCACACTAGATCATGTATTCTAAACGTCCACACGCAACCGAATTCTCATTACTCGGACCATGACCGCTCCAAAGTCTGGAGTCACACACACACACACACTGGTATGTACACACGTGTTGCCTGCGGACTGACACTTGCTCATAGGGAAATATGAAAAAGAATAAGAATTGGGCAACATGAATGGACTGATGGGTGGAAAAGCCTGACTGGACCCACTGACATCGGAAAGGCAAGTAGGTATCTCATGGATGCGTATATAAGGGGTTCTAACAGACCAAGTGAGGCTCAGGACCTCCTCCTTCATCGTTTCCAGTGATAAGCTCTCTCTTACTCAGTCATACTCTAACCCCTCACCTCGAATATGCTCGACCACAACTGGTACAACAACCTCCTTACAATCAAGGAAGCCAATAATGCGTTCACCGAGCGCGAGCAAACCTTCAAGAAGATCGCCCCGTTGCTGGCACGACCGGAATTCAAGGGGAGATACAATCTATGCCTTGTACATAGGCACCTCATCCTGGAGGCTGGTGAACGAATGGTCGCCACCGGACTTGTCACTCAGGCGGAGACGGTTCCCAACCCCACCCCCAGCGACATCATTCCCAGCGCCTGGACCGCGACTGGGGTTCCCTTCGAGTGGAAGCGCGTCGAGGCACCCGAAGATATCATCGCTCCCCCACCCGCAGACCTCTTCCGGGAGTTCTCGGAGACCGTAGGGGAAGGCATTGTTTTAGGATTATCCTTGGCGCGGGACTCTGTCCCTGAAGGGCAGGTCTGGTCCGAACGCACCGATTATGAACGACGCCAGCACATCCTCGAAATGAAACCTGTCGAAGGGCATTCGGGTGACGACTTAAATTCCCACAGCACCACCTGGATGATCACACCTTCGAGCGACGGTCAAGCTGTACCAACGCTTGTCCAGGGCTGCAAATGCACAGCCAGGTTCCATTAATTGACATGCGCTCCCAAAGCACCGTTGTCCATGTTTTGTAGTCATGTTATCGTTTCTTCTGCTCTTCGTTGGATTAGTGCCGGGTAGTATCCTCTGTAGTGATGATATCGCTTCTTCTGCTCTTCGTTCAATTAGTGTCGGGTAGTATACAAGACGACTGTACGATACCTCCCGATCCATTGTATAATTAACTGTTCAGTTCCATGGCTTCTTGCATCCTCCTGGCGTCGAATTAGGCAATGTTCTGTGTGGTACAAAGCTATTTCGGGCTATGTTGAGCGCAGGCGGTCAGGGTCTCTGGCGTCGCTGTCAGTGCCATCCTCTCAAGGTCAATCTGGAGTGTCTGCAGGGATAAGTTCAGACACGAACGACTCTTTGGGGTATGCCTCTGCGAAGAATAATGTAGGTAATGTGATGCACAAGAATCGTGTCTTCAAAAAGTACCCGTTAAACTTCGATGAATTGGGGATCGATTTAGAGATCTGGTCTACCAGCTTCAGTAGCTGGGATACGCTATCAACTCTAACGGCGTAGTAGAGGTGGCTGCGCGATAGATGATGAATCTTCTGCGACACAAGGGAAACTGAGGAGCTGTGGATCCATCGTCCAAGCATGCGATATCAAGGATACGAGCCCAAATCTCGGATGTGAAGTTCTCAATGGTGGTCATTGGGTTTCAGAAGAGGTAGGCCCAGGGGACCCAATGGTTGGGAGCTCGAGAGGGTATTGGATTTGATATATAACAACGACAAACGTCGCACAGACTAGCAGCACAGTAGCGAGTATTGTGCCTATACCACACATGTCCTCAACCCGAAGCTTCAGTTTTAGAGATAACGTCACCAGCCCAGAACATTTCAGCCCAAGTCGTTGATTAAGTTGAATTTTGGAAACCCACTGAACGTCAAGTCAAGTGGAAGGAAGCGAAAATAACGCCACACCGTCCAAGTTTCTATTTATCGCAAGAAACATGCCTTCCGACTCGATCTCGACCAAACGAATCCTGGAAGTTCTATCTTGAACACCGGTCATGTACCTTTCTTTCCGTCTCAGACCAAGATCGCTGTATTTCGTAGTAGGTAATGGAACAATTCTATACCAACGAAATCTCGCGTCAAGTACTGCACGTCGTTGGGTCTTTCTGAATACTTTCGTGTATTACAAAGGTAAATGGTGGTCGCCCTAGGGCGCGGCCTTAGCCTCATGGTCATCTTGCGATGGAATGGAGAGAAAGACCGCATCGAGTGACTTCTAAGCTCGATGCGAGGATAACTATCCCTATTACTACCAAGGTGCCCTCATACCTCCTCCGCCCCGCTGGTACATATCCCCACCAGTAAGCTGAAATGAAGATCCCGATAAGACATAGGCAATATCGTCAGCAATAGCCACTTACGATGCTTGTGATCTGTCGATGAAGAACAGCGAGATCTAGCAGAGGAGGGCAGGCATTTAGCAAACAAGGGACAGACCATACCAAGGAGTGACAAGCTTACAATCAACATACGACATAGCGCCGTTATTTGTATCTTCCACGAGCATGTCGCTAAACTCGAGCTCCATTCCATCCATATTCTGACGAGCGATGTACATCTTGGGAAGTCGGCGCCGCCGGGCGAAGCGGTCGTTGAGGATGTTGCGGACTTGCTGGGATAGGAGACTGTCAATGTGCGGTAGGTGGTGCTAGTAGATCAAAAATGAATTAATCACTCATCAGAAGGCTGTCTGGTTTCTAGAGGAAAGGTCGACATACTGTTTGAGGAGAGAATGACATAAAGTCGTCGACTCCAAACAAGTCTTGAAGGAGCTGTGGCGAGGTCCCCCCACCAATCCAGAATATGATCGTATCTTCATTGTCTGTAGAAGTGTTTGCAGGTAAGCTGAAAGTTAAATGTTTTAATAGCCACAACGTACCGATCAGATACAGACCACCCGTCTCCATGAAGTAGTGACTATCTCTGGTACACGATGGATAGGAAATCTGAGTATCCAAAGTTCCATCCGGTTGCTCAATCTGCTGAGGGACCGCGATTGCGTCTTCAAGATCGTGTAGAGCCATGAGACGAGGATACAAGTGATGGATCAGGCTGCGAATGTCCATGGATTTGATGCGGTGAATCTCGTAGTTGCGGACATCAGAAGAGACGAGTCTAGCTGTTTGACAACACAGAAGTGAGGGGGAGATGTGACGGGGAAAAGATGACGATTACCTTTCAAAGGTTTGCTCTTTTGCAGCGCAAGAATGAAAGCCGGCAAAGCGCGATAAGCTTCAGGGATGATGAGCTGTTCCGCAGATAGTCAATACCAGTCACTTATTCAAACAAGACTCGCGAACCTGGGTTGCCTTCGTTGCCGCTGCACACTGATTCCGATATCCAAGTAGCAGAGATGAGCATTTCTCTGTCAGATCATCACGAATGATAGCTATTCTTTGCTCGGTCAAGTGGTGCATGGCTGCGACGAAATAAAACGTTAGTTCAACCTCTCGAGTCAGCCACGTTACTAAGCCATACATACCTTCTCGAGCAAAATGAGCCATCGTAGTCTCCATGTCAGCATATTGAAATACGCTTCCCGCCAATTCGACGACGTTGAGGGCGAGGTTGAGCACACGAACTCGCCGCTGTCCTTCAACAGATGTGTACAAGACAGCGCACTGCAAATGCGCGTTCGCTCGACAATCCAGAGTTCCGGTGTGTTGAAGCTCTATCGAGAAGGATTTATCGGCGTCTATAATACCAAACTCGATGTCTGTTGGCGAACGCTTGTAAAAGTTGCCATGGTAGTGTGTCACACGCAAACCTATAGACGGGTGATGGCTCAGGAAGGATTAATGACGATAGGGAAGGTAAAATCTCACCATTCGATGCTCTCACTCTGGCTGTACTATTGAAACCCTGATACCTCGACACCACCCTCCGTATCTGAGAGTCCAAAACCATCGAGTCTCTTGATGGATCATACCGAGGGTGGAAGAATATTTCACCCCCGGTTACAGATGCCAGAGCCCCGATGGACCCAACGTCAATGTACGAACTTGGTGCCAAGAAAAGTGTTACGCCAACGCCGTCGTCGATGCATTCCTCCGCGATATCCAGCCAAATTTTGTCCCGAGGCTTGTGCAGGCTCATTTCTTCACTGGTACCGTACATCGAGTCTTCGCTTGGTGGGTCTGGGAGGGCGCCGGGTCCAATTTTGGGGATGGTGCTTTGGAAGACGACGACGTGACCCCCACGACCATGCTGAAGGGGCAGTCAGCACGATGACCAAGGGAGCTGGGATTGGAGAGAACGAAGATAGCTTACCAAGGCGGCGAGACCAGCTCGGACTGCGGCTGAAAGCGCCGCGTTTCGTTCAGGGAATTCGCTAAACCGATTCGGGAGGTTTTCTAGTGTGANTTTTTATGGCCGTCCTATCCTTTGAATCAACATCGCTAGCATGTTGGAAAGCTTCTAGAGAGCTTACTGATGTTCTATTGGGTCGACGAAGAGGCCATTCCGGATAGGCACGAAGACCTCGTCAAGGTCAGCAACTACCAGCATCGGTGCCAGATCTGACTAAACGCTCGTTAAAAACCTCGGAAGATCCGGAAAGAATGACACAATACGTACTGAGAGGTCGTAGAAATGTAGGGAGGAATTGAAGGTGACGATGCATATTCTGCTCGTTGTTGGGAAGTATGGTTCAAGCATTGTTCCGTCGTCCAATGTTCTCCCATACAGCATCTCCAGTAGAGATGTACATGCATCGCGCATGAATCCAGATTGGATTGCTTGATCTGACACATCGAAAGCGAACACGTAGTCCATAGGAACCGGGGGTCGGGGGCCAGCCGGAGGGGGCTCTGGCGACACGTAGGGCATGGTGATTCTTTGGGGAGGATGTTGGGCCCAATATTCTTCTGGTACAACGAAATCATAGGTGCCTTTATGGAGTTCTGGGCGCTGAAGATAGTCGAGGCGTAGCAGGCTTGAGTCGAGGTTGCAGAAGTAATCTGGCAGGACTGAAGTAACCTGAATTGATTGAATGAAACACGCTACGAGTATTAAAGGGAGACGTACCTTGGGTTTCATGCCGACAGAGATTACATTTCCACTTATTCCCTCCCGCTACCCATGTACACCAAGGATTTATGTAGGCCCTGCATCTCTGACACCGCGCTGGGCCTGCTGGGCCACAGTCGACTACCGGAATAGGTTCTTCACGTGGATCTAGTTCTGCGAAAGGCTGGAAGACCGCTGCGAGTGGTATCTTGCAGTCCGAAGCCAACTTGTGCGCGTTGGGCAGGTTCCAGGTTGAGACACGGGCAAACTTGGGGGACGCGTTTCCTATTTACCAAGAAAATTGTGTTAAAATGCTGACCAGCAGGTTAACAAGCATTACCTTGGTCGACAGCAATGAAATCTGAGGTGCATAACGGTGCATGGGTTCCGGGCAAAGTTGGGAATGTTCGGTTCTGCCATATTAACCGGTCGTTTTCTATGGCCTCAATGGGAGATGGGACTTGGATTGGGTCAATCCGAGGTCGCAATCCTATCCTTCTTTCGTCAGAGCATGCAGACTATCCGCATTATATAAATCATACCTTTATAATCTAAACCCGCAGAATGCGGAGGTTGAGGAATATGATTCGGATGTGGATACATTCTGTAGGCAACTTTGATGTCTCCAGTGAGCTTCGGTCAGTCTGCCTTTGGCTATGGTCAGCCTATACGCCAAAAAGCTTCTCCTGAGGGCTCTAGGGCGCCTTCTTTGCGTGGATTATGGGTGGACGGGTGGAAGCCAGCGATATCGAACTGTGGGCGCGCGACGCAATAGGGGTTTCGGTGTGGGCGTTGGCTTGTCTTTGCTTGGCTCCGCTGGAGTTGACAAACACGTACACACTCAGTGCGCCTACCCATCATTATACATTGGGTTGCTCTTGCCTTCTACCTGGGCTCAAATCTTATCGTGAACCAGAATTCAACGTCATTCGAACCCATGCTTGTCAGCTTTACACATGATTTCGAAATATGTCTCGTCTTATCACCAAGGTTGCAATCGAAGCCCAACAATCGCATCAAACGTGCAAACGTAGTAATTTCACATACGCAAGCCTTCTCTCCTCCTTGTTAGCGCTCATACACTGCGCGATGAGAGCAACCGGCAGACTTTTGGTATGTCTTCGTTGATCGAAAAGAGAGACAAACAAGGGGAGATTTCACGAATGATACAGATCCGCTTCGTATTGAATACGAGAATGTCGAAGTCTCCTCTGGGGAGACTTCTTTTCTCTCGTCCTATTAGAACCACCAAGGCTCCGGTAATCGGGTGGCCCAAAGCCTCAGTAGTATCTTAGTCATCGAGATCTACACTAGGCTGTGTAATCCCGGCCGTTTAACCTCCCAGACTGTCTAACTGACATGGCTTTCGACGGCACCTCGTGGCAGATCTCGTGGCTACAGCCTAAATTCATCACTGGAAATGTGCAATACGTACCCAGGTCAAGTATCGAAGTGCGGCTGCTTGCTTCTCTCTGCTTCTGCTGCTCATCGAACGCACTGAACCCAACGTGTGCAGGATTACGCAAAAACCTGTGGAAATTGCGGAGAATCTGATATCTGATTGTCGGAAACCGCCGCATCGAAAGGAGCCGATTCAACGGCCTGCTTAAACCCCGGACTTGCGGGGTAGTTGCTTCATAGTCGAAGCATCTATCCAGAGACTTCTAGCTTCTACGCAAATCCCTGGAGAAGGATATGTGCTCGGAGTTTTGAGACTGTCTTGAAAATAGACTCTCGCGTAGTGGGATTTTCGCTCAAGCCTTCCCCCGCAACACCTCAGGACACCAAGGACAATCTGCGGCCCTCTTATTCCGCTTCCCTTGATGTCATGGTTACTCCGCATGATCTGAAAACTCTTCCGCTTTTCGACCTACTGGATGTCCCTTGTGCTCGTAAGGGGATTACTCGAGGCCACGCGAGCGAAAGCTGCGCATCAACTATTTCTCCGTACTTCTCTGGCTCCGTCCTCAATTGGGTATCTGGACATCAACCTTCGTGCTTCCCACTCTAAATCTGCCTCACCAGCAGGATGGAGACACTTGTGACCCTAGGAAGACTTTTCTTATTGGGCATACCAGTCCTTCTTGGTGACGTTAGTGGGTTCACCAGCTCTCATGCTACGGCTGATTGTGCGTCCATCTCACGCAAGCAACCTACCTCAAAAGTTACCAATCGTACACAAACCCATCTTGGGTGACACTGGCACCATACGGAGTAGTAACCGATGTTGGAAATTGAGGCAATCTGTAAATTTATAAAAGGGAACAGCAGCTGGTTCTTGCCTAGCCGGGACTTCCAAGGTTCTCTTCCTAGCTCACTACCCAACTTCTTTCAAGCCACTCCCGACGATGCTCTCCTCGGGTCTTCACCACGTTCTCGCACTCATTATGCTCAGCACTTGTGTGCGAGCACTGGTCGTCACGATCCCTGCTCAGGCTCCGTCTGGCGCGAGTATCATCGCTCCTGACCACGTCTCATTATCAATCGAGCAGGATCGTTGGATTGACTGGATCGGGTCCACCTCGAGGAACGAGTTCTTCTACAACTCCTTGGATAACCTCGTTAGCTTGACTGGTATACCGCCACGGATCAGGATTGGTGGTCAAACGGCTGATGCTGCCAACCCTTCAAATTCCCCGAGTGTCGAGGTGCGTGCTCTCTAACACCGACCATTCAGATGCTTGCCGCTCATATCGCTGTACCCCTATGCGCCCCTCTTCCATAGTTCTCCAACTCGTTCTATGACAACACAACGGTTAGCAGCAATCAGCCGTACCCGGCTGCTTTTGGTATGAGCGTTGGATCCAAGTTCTATCCCACCGTTCGATTCCTACCCAAAAGTAAGTGCTCTGTGGTGAACTTTATTAGAACCCTTACTCATCGATCTTTTTTGCCTGAACTTCTTAGATACCAGGGTTGTCACCGGCATCAACTACGGCGCTAATGACGACTTGAGGGCATCCGTTCATATCTCCGAAATCGTGAAAGCCTTCCAATCACCCGAGGTTGCGGCGCAGGGGGTCACACTCGAAGCCATAGAACTTGGTCATGAGCCCGACCGGTACGGAAAGGATAACTACTTCAAAAACTGGGACATTCACTGGTCGGACACCTCTACGAAATACCTTATCGAGTAAGTGGCTGTTTGCTTTGGCTTCCTTGCTGCTCGCACCAGGAACGGATTGCTGATTTAAGCGAATCTTGGATTTAGGTGGACGAATTGGGTGAAAAACATCATCGATATCCTCCGCTCTGGTTGGTTGGGTTCGCCGTACGATCCCCCCTTCTGGACCGCTTCCATATCGGCTTTGGGCCCTCGCACTGAGAGCTGGACCGGTAAATATCTTGTCAATAATGGCTTGTTGCCGGGGAATATCGCCGCCAACATCAAAACGTGGGTTTCTAAACCTCTTGATTTCTTTGCTGCATGGATCGCTGATGGGTAATCCTCTCGTGTAGATTCTCTCAACACCACTATAGTGGCACAGCTTGCAAGGGCAATGCCAAGGACTTGCAAACCCTCATGACAAAATCGCAAATTCGCGAAGGCTTGAAGGCCTTCGAGGCCGATATTGAGGCAGCGAAGTCGAAAGGTATCGACTACGTTTTGGGAGAAGCTAACAGCTTCTCATGTCATGTACGTGTTTCTCTCTCCTTCCTTTCGTCAACATCTCAATCTGACGTACGTGGCTAGGGTGCTGCTGGTGTGAGCAACGTCGCGGGTTCAGCCATCTGGGCGCTCGACTACTTGCTTTATGCATCGCAACTCGGGATCTCGCGTGTCTACTTCCACCAGGGCGTTGGCTACAAGTTCAACTTCGTAGGTTTACTCGTCTCTCTAAACCATTTGAGACTCGTAATGACTTACTTCTTCATCAGATCCAACCCACTGCTCTCAGCCGTTCGCCCCTAGACAACTCCGCGATGTCTCCTCCCCGTCAGCCCTATGTCCAGCCGTCGTACTACGCCGCCATCATCGCTGCGGAAGCCATCGGTACGAGTGGACAGACGCGCGTCGTTGAGCTGTCGACATCGGACGAATCGGTTTCTGGATATGCATTCTACGAAGGCGATACACTCGTCAAGGCGCTCTTCATCAACTCAAAGGCTCACTTGAGGTCGGATGACTCGAGGTCTCGAGTTTTGATTAATTTGGACCTTGATGCGCCTGTATCGGGTTTGGTGACACTCAAAAGGCTGTTTATTCCGTAAGNTTTTTTTTTTCCACTTTCATAGTTCGTTGTGGTTTTGATGCTTGATCGCTGACGCCCATTTGTTGGATCTGCAGTCACGCTGAGGCTACTGGTGGTCTCACCTGGGGAGGTCTTTCGTACGAGACTCCGGACGCACGCGCAAGAGGCGTTTCTAGGGTTGAGAGTGTCAATCCTGCCGATGGGTTCTACCTGCGTGCAACGGAGGTTGCTTTAGTTTCTTTCGGCAACTAAATCAAGACCTCGAGTGTGGCTGGACCCCAGATACTCGTTTTGGATCCTGAGTGATGTAAAATATACACGGAGAGCACGCAGTTGATGTCCTTCGGTTAGGTTTAGCTCTATTGTTTTATGAATCTGTCTGTAGCAATTTAGTGAATACGTCGATACCCTGTCCTGTATTTTTAGTCTGCAAGTCTCAATTCAANTAGTTTCGCAATTGAAATCAGCGTGTCGATCAGTGTGTGTGAGTCGACGGAAACTGTTTGATCATAAGCTCGAGATGGATTGGCTCCCGGTTACTCATCAATATTTGTGATGACGGAACGGCGCTCCTTTCAGACCGAATGTTTGCGTCCTCGTACTCTATCGCTGTAAACGGCGCGTAGCTGTAACTACATCCCTCCATGCTTCCCCTGCGTACTAACCGAAAATCCCCTGATACTTTGACAGCATGGAGTATGTTTCATTGTTCTACCTGACGCCCCAACCAAGCTGCACTGCTCTAGAGCACTAACCTTCCTCCTTGGAAAGGTACTCCGGACAGTTCGAAAATGCTCATCATGAAACTGTTTGTAGCTCCATAGGAACCCGGACGCCTGTGGCGTCTTTGGTGAACTAGAACTCATTTGGCTGCCATTCAATACACTGACATATTTAATAGCCGGAAAATGCTTCTCTACGGTCGCCCATTCCTTCTGAACGACATTCGATGGACCCTCTTCTCCAAACTGCGCTCGCCGTCTATGTCAACGACTACTATTCCCGAGGTGCGCTTTGTCTAATTCGTCCATGTACTACCCGCGCTGACGCATCGCTGCGGCTGACTTCACCAAACGCGACGTATCTTCTCTTCAACTCTACAGCTGCTGCCACGACTTTCCTCCTCTATGATTTCTTCTATACGCTGGAAGATGAGGTCAGTCGTGGCTTGCTGCTCTCAATACTCTTGAACTCATGATCTCATCGTGTTCGTCGGATTGGGTAGATTAAATATATCTGGAAGTGAGTTCATCAATTTCGTGATACAGTCTTAGGAACTCTACTGAAGAGGAGTCGCTGACTGTTAATGTGTCGGAAATTCCTAGGGCAAAGTGGAATCTTGCCAAATGCATGTACTTGGCGATTCGGTACTACGCACTTGCCTGGTCAATGTGAGCTGACAACCTGTGCTACCTTTTTCCTCGCCTCATATCGAGTGATACAGAACGTTCGTCATAGGTGGGTACCCTTTGACGCTCCTCTTGAGCAGCCCGCCCCGACTGCGAGGTATCTAAAGCTTGACGTTGTGTTTTAGTCTCTCAATTCAAAGACCCCTCTACCGCAGTGAGTGTGGCTTTACTTTTTTTCCGATAATGTTACCAAACTCGCTAATATATCCTCTCCGGCATCTAGTTGTGCGTTACCGCGCTACCCGTTTCGCCGCCGTATTTGGATGGCTGAGTGATTTTGACTTACCCGCAGCTGCCAAACCTTCATCCGTGTCTCAGCTCTGTATGTTTCCAGAATTTTCAAAGTATCGTTAATTTTCTCACCGCATTCTGAATGAATTCCTTGACTGGTAGGGCTGGAACTAGGATGTGCACTTTTCTGGTCGACGCAATCTGTGTCATGCGAGTCCATGCATTGTATTCATGCAGCCAAAAGGGTCAGTTCGCATTCAAGAGATTCTAAGAAGTACTCAAAGACTTGGATAGTCCTGGTGGCTTTACTTCTCCTTATTTCCTGTGGGTTCATTTTGATATTCAAAAAGATAAGATATACTGATCGTACGAGCAGGCGAATTTGGGGTCAGTCCTCTCTTTAAGTATGGCCAGTAAATTGATTAATTTCGAATAGATAAGTTTCTATATGTCTTTCACCGTCACCAACTTTCCCGAGGACATACCACCACTTCCTTTCCATTTCGAGGTGGCACCGTGTTTGGGAAAAATCCCAGCTCCTAAAGAGAGAGGGCATTTGCTGGCTGCCTGGTGTGTCCAATTGCTCTCTATGTTTGCCGGAGAAACCTAACAAATACTTTCAAAGGATACTGGCCGTTGTAACCACCTGTACGTGAGCCTTTAACACTGAGTGGCTCGTTTCTCTGATCGTTCAGCTGTCACGTCGGAATCGACAGCGGTATACTTCTTCATGACCCTGTACAAACTACGGGTCTCCGTAACCGACGATCAGGGCAAACGCAGATTTGACCTCATCATGAAAAATTGGTCCTATATAAATCCTTTGATGCATGTTCTTCTGGTGGACGGAGCACTCGTATTTCTAATGTGAGTCATTATGGTGTTTCTGGATCGACCATTCGACTGAAGTTAACCCCTTTCTTCCCTGTCAATTGAACTAGCATTATTCGTACGTCCGCTGTTTCAGCATTCAATTCTAAATATTCACGATGGCCAGTAATATGCGCCTTGTCGGCGGCCCTCTCAATGTACGAGGATGCCATCTATTATACCCCTTCCATCCCGTTCGTCAGCTCAATTGATCTCAAAGTTGCTATACGACTACTTAAATTTCGATCGGTTTATAGATGGCTCTACGCCACTATGTCCTTTTGTGTAAGTGAAAGTAGTTCGCCTTTAACGTCACTAACATCTCCCCAGGGCACACGTCTTGTCCTCAACTTGCGTCGACAAGGGGGAAGAGGCACACCGACAACGATCCTTACACTGCCTGGTAAGGGACGCAGGCGGAGTCCAAGGGTGGAAGACGATGAACACGAACTGTCGCGTATGCAATTCGAACGCCCAGAAACGGCTGAGATCACTCGGTCGTTCAGTGTATAGTATATGGTGTAGATCCGGAAAGCAGACCTTCTCGAGGACATTAAAGTTATTCATGCAGTAGCCTATATTTCGCAAGTTTTCTCATGAGTTTGTTATAGAGATCCCGCCTATCGTCGCTTTCAATCCGCTGGATCCAACCGTTCATGGAGTCTTGTGCCATAGTTCTGCGCTTCGGGGTACACCCATTACCAATTTCAACCTCGGGGAAGCAATTCAACATTTTCCTTTTGGAAAGTTCAGGTTAGATTGTGCGATGCAAGAGGCTGAAGTACTGACGAGATCCAATCGCTCCAGGAAGTAATCATAGTGACCTTAGGGGCAACTTTCTCGAAGCTGCGCCAATCGTGATTGAAGTAAATTGTCCCGAAGACTTGGAGATCTTGCAGTACCGGAAAATCAGCGAGTATCTCTCTCCGACTCGGTCCAGGTGAAGCCTTGGTTCCGGGTACTCCATTTTCAAAGTACAGGGACAGAAATAGAAGGCGTGGAAGTGGGGGAAACTGGTCTTCAATTCTGGAGCGTGATGGAGGAAGATAACAGATCGTTAGGACCTCCAAGGTCCGTGCCACCATTGAAAGCACATCATGGATCGTTTCGTAGATGCCAATCGTGGTTTGAGATCTTGGTATCCGAATATAGAGGTAGCGGGTGGTGTGGAATGAGCTAGGAACAAGCTTGAGTAATCCGTGAAAGCGAAGAAACTGAAGGGTGCTCGTGACGGTAACGGAGTAGAGCCGGTGGTGTTTGGAAAGTTGATAGAACCTGCGCGAAACCAGAGAAAGTGCTCGTGCAGTGTTCCCGTTATCGCGACAAGCTTTGTCAAATATCTCGTGCCAAACCTCTGTAGGACATTCTTCGAGATACATGAGCTCTGCTGTCGCTGGTGATGGTAAGAGGAAAAGGGTCACAACTCGGTCCATGCGGTGCGGGAAAGAGTTACCAGAACAAGAATGAGGCGGTTGTGGCATTGCATCCGCTCTCGGCTTGCAGCTCGAGCTTAGGCTTCAGGTTTCAGTCCCCATTCAAACTCATTCCTCTCCTGGATAGGCGCTGATTTACCAGCTCAGTGAAACTCAGGGAGTCAAACTCTCCACGAGTACAGACAGTCTCCTCCGTAGAAGCTAGTCTAAGTAAGACATCGCGCGAGTGAACTACTAGCTGATTCTTCCATTCCCTTATTGCGAAGAACAGATGTTTACCTGACTATGGCAAGCAGACCGCCATAAGGTAAGGATTCGAGTCTGCACCTCGCGATTCTAAATCCACAAAGCTAAACATGGAAGCGACACTTCGAATAGGCCAGCTAGCAGGGCTTGCGCTGGTGATTGGAATGGTGAGTTCTTTTCGTACAGCACCTTACCTATATTTTACTGAATTGGTCTTTATGAAGGCAAAAGCATTATGAACTGGTGAGGAAAAACAAGGCACCGTCGGCTGGAACCCTGGGCTTCGGCTTGAATGCGGTCATTTACGGGAAGGTGTTCCCAGGACACTCACAACATCCGGGTAGCTGTGAGGTTCAGGAGGCTGTGAGGGACCGCGGTCACCGGCGTTCCTTTCCTCCTTTTCTTGCTCATCGTCTCAGACCATTTCTACAGCCGGCCGTGAACATCGTGAAGAGACGGGGACAAAACACTGGTCGACCAGAGGATCCTTTTAGGCGGATAACTGTGCTATTGCGGTCAAAAGTGGTGAGGACTTTTATCCTTCGCCGCCCAGCTCGATCTATGGACCACAAGCAAATTCTTAGGTGACCATTTTTACCTCAGGTCTTTCAATGAACCTCCTGGAAGGGTCCCAGAATGCGTATATCGAACAGTTGAATGGATATCAAGTGGAAGGAGACTTTCATCTTCACGCTGTCACCATGAGCGTCGAGCACAAAAGTAAGCGTCTCAATTGTCAATCATCTTTATCAGCTCTACAATCTGACCAAATGGACTCAGGTGTGTCCGAACTTCTTCAACCCGTTACGGATGCATCCCATACTCGAGACCGGAAACGGTCACCTCCCGATTCTGCTTGCCTTCCTGGGACGAGGTTGAAGCTAGTCAGCAATGTCAATACCTGGGCAAGTCGTGATATTACGATCGATACGGAGCCTCATATACGCTGGATGTATGGATACGCTGGGAGTGGCAAGTCCGCTATATCCCAGGAGGTCTGTGGAAAGTCGGAATTGCAGAGTAGGCCGATCGCCAGTTTCTTCTTTTTCCGGAATTCGGGAGAGAGGAGCACGATCTGGCGACTTGCGACGACTCTTGCAAGTCAAATGGCGGGGATGATTCCGGAGACGGAACCTCTCATACGTGCGGCTGTGAACGCCGACCCTGGGTTGTTGAGTCCAAACGAAGAGGGGCCTTCCATCGGGGCAAGGATGCAGCGCTTGGTATATGCACCATTCAATGCTGCCGTTCAAGGGGAGGCTAAGGTTCGGGTGTTAGCGCGAGGCAATTTGAGGGCCAGGATGCGGCGCTTGGTCTATGGATCGCTCAAAACTACCGCTCAGGGGAAACCGATGGTTCGTGCGTTAGCGCGGGGCCCGTTTCTCATCGTCCTGGATGGATTAGACGAGTGCGATAACAAGGAGGAAGTTCAGGAGCTTATCGATGGTATGCTCTTGTTCTTCGGCGAAAACCCCCTCATTCCCCTTCGCGTTTTTATCACAAGTCGAGTGGAACAGCACATCCAATCCCGGCTGAGTGCTCCTGGGGTCCTTTTGGATAACCTCGTGGATCATTGCTCCGACGATGACATCGCCACCTTCCTGAAGGTCGTTTTCGAGGATGGACGCAGGCGGAATTCGGTCGTCCAGGCCTACGTTCGGCAGCATGGAGAATGGCCCACACCCAGCGATAAGCAGAAGCTAGTCAAGCATATCGGCGGATCGTTCATTTTCGCATCGGCAATTTTCAAGTTTATCATGAACTCAGATGCCTCAGGTGGTCCCCAAATGACACCCATGGATCGCCTTCCGTTGGCCCTCAAGATGAATCCTGGCCTTGACGAGCTCTACGAGCAAACATTGGCACGCTCGGAAGATCTCCCCCATTTTTCCAATATCATATCGACCATCGCTTTGGTTCTGAAGCCGCTTCCAACATCAGGAATTGCAGAGCTCCTTGGAATCAATACCTATGAAGTTGTCAACGTCCTCGTAAATTTGCAAGCAATCATTCAGGTCCCAGGAACAGACGATATCCCCGTCACATTCTGCCATACTTCTCTTCGAGACTTCCTGACCACCCAAAGTCGATCGGGCCGGTTCTTCGCACATCCAACCCATCATGTCCACCTCTTCCTCCGTTCTCTCGAGTGTGAGCTCAAAAATCGTCGACACAGGCCAGGCTCGTTCGTTCACCTCACCGAATGCACACCCGCTGTTGCTTATGCCCTTACATACTCAACGGGTCATTTGAACCAAGGAGGCGGCCTCTTCAAACTATCCGAGTTGGATTCTGCTATCCAGCTGTGTCGCGAGGCACTTGGACTCCATCCAGGCACCCCAGAGCCGACCCTTGCGCTGGCCAATGTAGTCTGCAGTCGGGCCATCCACACGGGGTCTCTTGTAGACTTTGAAGAGGCCATTGGTCTGTACCGTGAAGTGCTCGGGCTTCGACTCTCCCCCCATCCAGATCGCACCGCACTACTTAATAACCTTGGCAATGCACTTCTCGAACGTCATCAGCGTACAAGAACCATGGCTGACCTTGAGGAGGGCATTTCCCTCTTTCGTGAATCCCTTCAACTTGAACCGCCGCCTCACCCGGATTGCTCGTTGTCGCTCAACGGTCTGGGCAATGCGCTCCTAGAACGTTATCGGCGTACAGGAGCCATGGCCGACATTGAGGAAGCCACTTCTCTTCATCGAGAATTGCTTCGGCTTCGACCATCGCTTCACCCAAATCGGTCGATGTCGCTCAATAATCTCGGAAAAGTCCTTCTGAATCGGTATAACCGCACGGGAAGTGTAGTTGACATTGAGGAAGCCACCTCACTTTTCCGGGAGGCACTTGCGCTTCGACCATCGCCCCATCCAGGTCGCTCAGTGCCTCTCAGTAATCTTGTTTTATCGCTTCAAGTTATGTTTGGAGAGAGCCATGCGCTCTCGAACCTCGAGGAGGCTATAGTCCATTGTAGAGAACTTGTCGGTTCTCGCGATGTCGGCCACAAGAGTCGTGTGGAATGGCTCAGTCTTTTGGCTTCCCTCCTCCAGACGCGATTTGACACGACGGGACAAGAGGAAGATCTCGATGATATTGCGAGTTTGAAGGAGCAGGCGAGTCGGATGTCCGGGTCCACCTCTGCGACTTAATTGCACATTGCGAGGCAGTGAGAGGACGTGATGCTGGTCGAGTTAGGTCGGCGTTCCTTTACTTTCCAAACTCAGCAGTGTATCAAACAGAAAACCTCTTCTACATACTACAAAACAGGACAAAAGAACACACTAGATAATATTTCCCCATACTGTGATACTTGCCAGGTCTAGATTTCGACTGTACAAACGTATAATCTAAGCCGATATGTAAACAGGCCCCAAGATAGAACTTTAGCACGCCCTAGGCTAGCCCTCGCTGTTCAGAGAGCCTTCACTGTACGTTCGAAACCGACGAAGAAACTGTCCAGCGAGATGGTTACAATCGGGATAAGGTACGGTCATGTCCAAAACCCGACCCTACCTCCTCCCCAGCCCAGGTAAGCTTAATAGAGGTCATCAGGAGCCTTCCGACTAGGTAGAGACTCCAAAGGGTCTGGGTATACGTCTACGCTGAGATGAATATCGCTGTAGGGTAAGTAAGGTGGGTGGGTGTTCTGAGGAATACGTTTGCCATCGGCCATAGCGTCAGGCCCCATATTACGCCGCCTCATAGAGTGGTGGGGTTGAGCCATGTGCAGGGTCTCAGCAATAGCGAAATCGAAGACTCGATCTCCCAGTTCTCCATTGCAACCTTTGAGAGCTGGCTGGACAACGGGATGCTAGGTACCAGAGGCTCACCGCAGTTTATCGGGATCTTCTTACACCCACGATGCAAATTGCCTCCTGAAATGTGCAACTTCGTTTGTACACAATCTGTAGAAACGAAGAAGTTTGAGCGGCTCATTGGGCAGTAAGTATCCAGAGCCTTTGGGATGATATGGCCTGGGTGCGACGACGGAGCTCTATGGCTCCGGACCTAGGACTAGTCGGTTCATGAGCCTGGCTAGGGCCGACACAGAAGGGCTGGACCAGCTAGCCGTATGAGGGTGAGCGTCATCAGTAGACTGGTAGGCCAATAATATCGATGACACGCATCGGATAGGGCGATGGAAGGGTGAAAGAAGAACGGACCGGGAAGGGGGAGATGATACCACGTTGTTTGGATCCACAGCTGAGCCAAATAGCGCAACTTGAAATATTCTCGGCCTAAGGAAACTTCAAGTTCGGATGCTACACAAAAAAGATGCAAATGTTCACCCCAAATCGGCAACAGATTCTGGCCAATGCGTCCCTCAGTCGAAACTGGGGAGCACCATGGGGTACCTATACACCACCATCCGTGTTGAACTGGAGTCTGGAAGTAGGAGGCTATTTCAAGTTCTATATATCAGTCCAACTTAGAGGATGCATGTCTTTTGTCAGGATAGAGTCGTAGAGTATATCAGAAGCATATTTTACATAGTTCGCCCGTTGTCAAGTTGCAAAACTCTGCCTAAGATTTCGCTCCTGTCGCACCGTTACAAAGGTAAACGCGAGTAGTTTCTATTGATTCCGCCAACCAGCGGTTAACGATCTCCGTATCATAGACATGACCATCCCAGAAAGTGTAGAACTTGAGTTTCTCGCGGAAGGTCGATGCCCCCAGGTACAGCTCCATCGGGCGGCAGTGCAAGAAAGAGCAAACTTGGAGAAGTTCTATCGCGATGGCTTGTTGAGAACCAGCTAAATGACCATTGTATGATGAACGATATTCCCAGGGGAGTGCTTTATCAAGCTACAAGGTCACGCAAAATTATTGAATAAGAAGCCGAATTGAACACAGGTGAACGTACGTTTCCCAGCGTTGCGCCACCATGATTGAATACGAGACCGGCACTGGCTTCTTCTTGAGGAGTTAAGAGTTCGGCTTCTTCTAGCTCTTCGTCTTTATTGTTCCTCCAATGGATGGACACGCCTTTGAGGCGTATGAGCCGAGGTGGGAAATGAGCTGTGCTCATGTAAAAGAACAGGGGATGACGTATATATTCCATAACCCTCTTCTTCATCGTACGGCAGCGATGGAAGAAATGAGACTTGGGCAGCATGTCGAAGTGGGTAGGTATCGAATCGCCAGGTAACCTTCCGGCGGCCGAGCCAAGAGGTGTCGCCGGGAGTTGATTGAAATTGAAGCCAATGGACACGGATACGTTTCCTGCGCCGCCAGACTGGTACCAGTCTGGGTCGACATGAGGTCGAAGGTTGAGCGGTCCAGGGTTGACCATAGGTTCGCTCCTGCGAAACTCCCACTCGGCTTCGCTCATTTGACCCTTCAAATAGCGGGAGCATAGAACACGTCCCATCGCGAGTTGACTTACAATAGGTAGGACGCTTCCGAATGTGAGCTGGTTATCGCGGCATGTCTGAAGGATTTGCTTTGTCTCTTGCACCGTGAACGACAAGGAAGCAGCACATGATTGCGCAGGCCTGTAGATTGTCTTGGAAGTGACGGCCCTCGGAAGAGTATGGCCTCCCTGTTATTTCTCAGATCTGTCCTTCCTTCCTCAAAAGCATGAGCCAAGACTTACGGTCATTCTTGCCCTCCGATTTTCCATAATAGTCCGCCCGATTGCCCTTCGCCACCTGGTCTTGGGTAAACTGTTATCTTGGTATGGGGGAAGGGTTTCCGTAGCCACTGCCAACGCTAACCGTTCGGTCCAAGGAGCGGGGGCAATGGCGCTCGGATCGGTCAGCAGCTGAAGCAGCTCGCGCAGAAGTGTGTTGTTAGCGATTCCGTCGGAAATGCAATGGGCCGAGTGAATCAGAATGTGGGCATGGCTTGGAGTGTCCGTCCGCTTTACGACAACGACGCAAGCCAGCAATGTATTCGACAAAGGGGATTGGCCGTTCAGAAGAGAGTCTACCCTCCAGTCAACTTGTTCGGGGGTATGGGCTTCTTCGAAGAACAGATCCGTCTGGTTATCCGGCACAGATCGAGAAGGATCGACGACAAAAACCACGTCGTTTTGAGAGCGCTCCTCAATGGTGGCTTGCAGGAGGGGGTAGCGTTGCTTCAAGGCCGCCCATGCCTTGAGCATGCTCGTAGTCGATAAGACAGAATCGCCCCGAACTAGTACTTCGGCATGTCGAACCATATCTGCGGTTCTGTTGAAGACAGCATCCCAGTAGAATACCTCTTCTGTGATTCCGAGGGGCCTTTCGAAGGCGGGGCCGTCCCCGCTTCTTGGGGAAATGGGTTTCCACTGGGGCTGGATCAGGGAGGGCATCTCGATGTCAAGAACAGAGAAAGCCAGAACAAATTGATGAAGCAATGATAAAGTCACGCGGCCTCGACAAGACGAAGATATGAATATCACGCAACACTGACCGCTGATTCTGATTACTGGGTCGACAATGCCGCATCTGCCTGTCTCTCTTTCTTGGTTTGATTCTTCAGTCTTGCTGTGTTGGCTGGTAGATAGGTAGGTGAAAAGAAATTTCAGTGTAAGTCATGTTACAGTAGGTATCTGAGACCTACGTAATTATAACTGGTAATAGCAAGAGGAAACGGCTGGAATACATCATAGACATGCTTTTGCAAATGCTGGTGTTCTAGCGGATAATTAATACTAATGGGCTTCCAGACATTGAACTGAGGTCAATTCTTCAGACAGGTCAGTAACGAAAACAAATAACTCTGTTCTGCCACCCAGATAACCGAGCCCTGTGCACTCGAAGAGGACATAAATCGCCGTCTCCGTCTGGGCGTCGCAACATTGATGAGGGTGGCATTCAGGGCGAACATAAGGCTTCTGTCGCAGTTGATCCGACGAAAAAGGATGATCCTCATAATAATCGCTTCAGAGTACGGCGCAGTGCGCAAGGATAACTACGGTTCGCAAGTATTTCTGTATTTGGCGCGGCGAGTTTGTCTGTGGAGACCTCTGGCGGCAGGATGAAGCGGAAAGAGAGAAATCTGGAGCTCAGTACCTTCCACAGGATACTCAAGTCTGCCAAGTGCGGCAGCAATATTACCAACCCACGTCTTCTTTCCACTGTTAAATTCTCGACAGCTCGAAAACCGAGGTGAGTAATGCTCGCTTTGCAAGATAGATGTTGGGCTGCTCCAAGGCATACATCCCCCGGTTCTCCTACTGCCATTGCCTTCATTTTGGTGGCGCGGTCGGGGGGTGCAGGAGAGGGATCAATACGAGAGAAGGGTGAGAAGGGTCAGAACGTCTTAATTGACATGTGGAGTATATGCACCTTTGGAGTCCGTATTTGTCTCACTTTTACAATTTACTCTAGTCTGTCCGATGAATGGGTCAAGAGAAACCCAGAAAGATGAACAACTTACCGACTTATGAGTGAATCGCCAGATGCGCTCTTTGGTATGTTTGAGACCCTGCTGGATGAGTCTCCTCGATTTTGGACATAGCTCATCAGAGGGGTCAGCGAAGACCATCCGAGATCGACGGGGAGAGAGCGGGACTGCGCATCGCCTCGCCTCGCTGACCATAAAATCGCACTGGCAAGAAATAAAAAGGATACTGAGAAAGCTTTGAGTAGAACAAAATCCGGGAGGAACTCCATAGCCTCTAGAAATCGCAGCATTTGGGTGGGTTGGAACGAAACACCCGCCAGCAACCTCTCTTGAAATACGCTCGGCCTGAGGAAACTCCAAGCTCAAATGCTGCACAAAAAAGATACAGAATCTCACTTCGAAATCAGCAATGGGTTCTGGCCGTATCCATTTCACTAAGTCAGGCATACGTCCCGTTTCTCAGTCGCAAGTTAGACAGCAGTCAAAACTGGAGAGCACAATGGGGTGTGGGGAGTGACCCGACTCTGAGCGGAGAAACGGTTCACTCGCCCTATTGTCTCTCGGTTAGCTTAGTTGACTCCATCGCCCGTTCAGGACCATTTCGCACCTTTTACAGACTGTTTTATTTCCACAGACCGTTCTCGAATATTCGTAGGATATTGCGGTTGTTAGGCGAGGTCCGATTGGACTTGCACTTTGTTTGTACACCAAGCGTGTACACACGAACCGGAACATCTTATATACCTGCGAGACGGAGTTTAGAGGACATCTTACCTTCTCCACACACATCTTACCTTCTCCACACTCATCTTACCTTTCCCCCTCCATCTATTCGGACTCGAGCAGTCGTTTCGTATTCGCATTCTTTTCGATATAATTCTTCTTGCCTCTCGTCGTCGTCAATCTCGTCTACATTTAGAACTATCCAAATACACTCGTTTCGCCCTCACACCTCGAGCGATCAGGTATCGGACCATCGTTGTCTCGAGCCCTCCTCTCACCTCTTTATCCTTCCCTCTCACATCGAACTCTCTCTCACAGGGGTACCTATACACCACCATCCGTGACCTTGAGTCTGGAACTAGGAGGCTATTCCAAGTTCTATATATCAGTCCACCTTGTAGGATGCATGTCTTTTGTCAGGATAGATACATAGAGAATATCAGAAGCATATTTCACGTAGTTCAGTTGTCAAGTTTCGAAACCCTGTCTAAGATTTTGCTCCGGTTGCACCGTTACACAGATAAACGCGAGTAGTTTCTATTGATTCCTCCAACCAGCGTTTAACAATCTCCGTATCATAGACATGGCCATCCCAGAAAGTGTAGAGCTTGAGTCTCTCGCGGAAGGTCGATGCCCCCAGGTACAGTTCCATTGGGCGGCAGTGCAAGAAAGAGCGCACTTGAAGGAGCTCTATTGTGGTTGCTTGTTGAGAACTAGCTAAATGACCTTTGTCTGACGAACGGTATTCCCAAGGGAGTGTTTTATCAAGCTACAAGGTCACACAAAACTATTGAATAGGAAGCCAAATTGAAGACGGGTTAACTCACATTTCCTAGCGTTGCGCCGCTATGATTGAATACGAGACCGGCACTGGCTTCTTCTTGAGGAGTCAAGAGTTCGGCTTCTTCTTGCCCTTTGTCTTTATTATTCCTCCAATGGAATGCCACACCTTTGCTGCGTATGAGACGAGGTACGAAATAAGTTGTGCTCATGTAAAAGAACAGCGGATGGCGTATATATTCCATAACCTTCTTCTTCATCGTCCGGCAGCGATGGAAGAAATGAGACTTGGGCAGCATGTCGAAGTGGGTAGGCATCGAATCGCCAGGTAACTTTCCGGCGGCCGAGCCAAGAGATGTCGCTGGGAGTGGATAGAAATAGAAGCCGATGGAAAGAGAGACGTTCCCTGCGCCGCCAGACTGGTACCAGTCTGGGTCGACATGAGGTCGAAGGTTGAGGGGTCCAGCGTTGACCATGGGTTCGGTCTTACGAAACTCCCACTCGGCCTCGCTCATTTGACCCTTCGAATAGCTGGAGCACAGAACGCGTCCCATCGCGAGCTGACTTACAATAGGGAGGACATTTCCAAATGTGAGCTGGTTATCGCGGCATGTCTGAAGGATTTGCTTTGTCTCTTGCACCGTGAACGACAAGGAAGCAGCACATGATTGCGCAGGCCTGTAGATTGTCTTGGAAGTGACGGCCCTCGGAAGAGTATGGCCTCCCTGTTATTTCTCAGATCTGTCCTTCCTTCCTCAAAAGCATGAGCCAAGACTTACGGTCATTCTTGCCCTCCGATTTTCCATAATAGTCCGCCCGATTGCCCTTCGCCACCTGGTCTTGGGTAAACTGTTATCTTGGTATGGGGGAAGGGTTTCCGTAGCCACTGCCAACGCTAACCGTTCGGTCCAAGGAACGGGGGCGATGGCGCTCGGATCGGTCAGCAGCTGAAGCAGCTCGCGCAGAAGTGTGTTGTTAGCGATTCCGTCGGAAATGCAATGGGCCGAGTGAATCAGGATGTGGGCATGGCTCGGAATGTCCGTCCTCTTCACCACAACCACGCAAGCCGGTAGTGTGTTCGACAATGGGGATTGGCCGTTCAGAAGAGAGTCTACCCTCCGGTCGACTTCTTCGAGGGTACGGGCTTCTTCAAAGAACAGATCCGTCTGGTTATCCGGCATAGATCGAGAAGGATCGACGACAAAAACCACGTCGTCCTGAGAGCGTTCCTCGATGGTGGCTTGAAGGAGGGGGTAGCGTTGCTTCAAGGCCCCCCATGCCTTGACCATGTTCGTAGCCGATACGACAGAATCGTCCTGAACGAGTACTTCGGCATGCCGAACCATATCTGCGGTTCTGTTGAAGACAGTATCCCAGTAATATCCCTCTTCTGTGATTCCGAGGGGCCTTTCGAAGGCGGGGCCGTCACCGTTCCTTGGGGAAATGGGCTTCCACTGAGAGTGGGTCAGCGAGACCATGGTCGATGTTCAGAGCAGAGAGAGCCAGAACAAATTGATGAGGCAATGATAGAGTCACGCGGGCTTGACAAGACGAAGATATAAATATCACGCAATACTGACGGCCGATTCTGATTGCTGGGTCGACGACGCCGCATCTGTCAATCTCTCTTTCCTGGTGTCTTCGTGCTCTATGGCGTGGACGACCAATGGACTTTGGTGAGCAACTAGGAAGCGATTTCGAGCACTATATATCAAAAATTGCGTTGTTAGGGTACATGTATTCTGTCAGGATAGAGTCATAGAAGGTATCAGAAGCATTTTTTGCATGGAGCATTTCTTTGCCTGCAAATGTTTCCACACTCCGGCTAAGATCTCCCCACTGTCGCACCGTTACACAGATAAACGCGGGTTGCTTCCATTAGTTCTGCCAACCAGTGATGAACGACCTCCGTGTCGTAGACATGGCCATCCCAGAAGATGTGGAACTTGAGTTTCTCGCGGAAGGTCGATGCCCCCAGGTACAGTTCCGTTGGGCGACAGTGCAAGAAAGAGCGAATTTGAAGAAGCTCTATCGCGGCGGCATGTTGAGAATCAGCTAAGTGGTCCTTGTCGGACGAACGATACTCCCAGGGAAGTACTTTGTCGAGCTACAACGTCATGCAAGGCTAATGAGTAGGAAAACCAAATGAAGAGGGGTGAACTTACATTTCCTAGCGTCGCGCCGCCATGATTGAATACGAAACTGGCACTGGCTTCTTCTTGAGGGGTCAAGAATGAAGGTTCTTCCAGCTCTTCGTCTTTATTGTTCCTCCAATGGATGGACACGCCTTTGAGGCGTATGAGCCGAGGCGGGAGATAAGCTGTGTTCATGTAAAAGAACAGAGGATGGCGTATATATTCCATAACCCTCTTCTTCATCGTACGGCAGCGATGGAAGAAATGAGACTTGGGCAGCATGTCGAAGTGGGTAGGCATCGAATCGCCAGGTAATTTTCCGGCGGCCGAGCCGAGAGGTGTCGCCGGGAGTTGATAGAAATAGAAGCCGATGGAAAGAGAGACGTTCCCTGCGCCGCCAGACTGGTACCAGTCCGAATCGACATGAGGTCGGAGGTTGAGGGGTCCAGCATTGACCATAGGTTCCGTCTTACGAAACTCCCACTCGGCTGCGCCTATTTGGCCCTTCAAATAGCGGGAGCATAGAACACGCCCCATTGCGAGCTGACCTACCATAGGCAGGACGCTTCCGAATGTGAGTTGGTTATCGCGGCATGTCTGAAGGATTTGCTTTGTCTCTTGCACCGTGAAAGACAAGGAAGCAGAACATGATTGCGCAGGCCTGTAGACTGTCTTGGAAGTGACGGCCCTTGGAAGAGTATGGCCTCCCTGTTTTTTCTCAGATCCATCTCTTACTCCTTGAAAACACGAGCCAGGACTTACGGTCATTCTTGCCCTCCGATTTTCCATGATGATCCGCCCGATTGCCCTTCGCCACCTGGTCTTGGGTAAATTGTTATCTTGGTATGGGGGAAGGGTTTCCGTAGCCACTGCCAATGCTAACCGTTCGGTCCAAGGAACGGGGGCGATGGCGCTCGGATCGGCAAGCAGCTGAAGTAGCTCGCGCAAAAGCGTGTCGTGAGCGATTTCGTCGGAAATGCAGTGGGCAGAGTGAATCAGAATGTGGGCATGGTTTGGAATGTCCGTCCTCTTCACCACAACCACGCAAGCCAGCAGTGTATTCGACAAAGGGGATTGGCCGTTCAGAAGAGAGTCTACCCTCCAGTCGACTTCTTCGGCGGTATGGGCTTCTTCGAAAAACAGATCCGTCTGGTTATCCGGCACAGATCGAGAAGGATCGACGACAAAAACAACGTCGTCCTGAGAGCGTTCCTCGATGGTGGCTTGAAGGAGGGGGTAGCGTTGCTTCAAGGNCCCCCCACGCCTTGACCATGTTCGTAGCCGATACGACAGAATCGCCCCGAACGAGTACTTCTGCATGCCGAAGGATATCTGCGGTTCTGTTGAAGACAGCATCCCAGTAAAATCCCTCCTCTGTGATTCCGAGGGGCCTTTCGAAGGCGGGACCGTCACCGCTGCTTGGGTAAATGGGCTTCCACTGGGGCTGGATCAGCGAGAACATAGTCGATGTCAAGAACAGAAGCAATAAAAAATTGATGAGGCGATAATATATGACTCGAACGCAATGATAGCATGGACGAAAGTAACCATCCCACGAGTACCACGCGGGGGCTTGTCGAGATGGAGATACTTATCAGGATAGACTCGTGACCTTTCTCCCTCTATGAGGTTTTTCTTTATAACTACAGCTGTCAAGGAAACGATAGACTAGATTCCATTTTCCCCTGCTTTTGATATTTGTTTGGAGGCGTACCCAGCCAGATACTCAGACGGGGCTGAATATCAACGTCGAGACCTTCCAAAAGACCGAGAATGAAGTGGCGGTTGGAATTGGAAGGGCACAGCCAGTGACCCATTCTCTGTGATGCTCCAAAAGAAATATCAAGAGCAAAATGAAGCAGAATATGGTCTATCGTTTCCTCGACAGCCATAATAGCCGCGGGTGCGGAAACCTCGATAGAGGGACTGGTGAATTTCATCAAAATTTTGGCAGAAACACCTTCACGATTGTGCCACTATTCAGAAAGTGGACGAAGTTCTTTCTGCTTGCCCAGTTCTTAGAACCGACATGGCCGAAATAACCGACTTGTCTTCCAGAACTCAAACGTAGTTGACGAGCTATTGCGATTGAACTTAAGTCTGAGGTCCGAAGGCTGAGCCAAGTCAGGAATCCGGAAGTAGTTTCCACCGAGTTTGGATAGATGCAAGTGAAGGCCAAAATCCATCGTAGTCTAGTCTGTATTCATCGCTGTACTTCATAAAGCATTTTTGACAGGTCGTCTGAGGTCAGGGAACCGGGAGTATGCTCCACAGGCCGTGCGCTCAGAGGCTGACTCAAGCCAAGAAGCAGGAAGGAAGTCTCACTTGCTGCTCATGGGAGTTTGAGTGAATTCCAGAATCCAACTGGAGCACGTTCCATGTTCATTGCCGTCCTTCATACAGTATTTGTGACTTCTCTCTGGCGGGGTCAGAAACCCGGGGCCAGGTTACACAGACAGTTGTTGCGCGAAGTCAGGAAACAGGAGGTAGATTACACCGGCCGCTCTTTGAAATTTGTATGAAAAAAGCGAATCTCATCACATCAGGAAGACTGATCGTGAATATCGCCGTCCTTCAGAAAGGGTATACGACGAGACTTCTTATTCATAAAGTTGGCATAGAATCCGAAAGAAATTCGTGGTTTGGAGGTTGGAACAGGGCATAAAGACAACTGAATGACTGAGAAACCGAACTCTTGGGTATCTCGATGTCATCTGTCGGCGGGGTAATTTCGCGCACGGTTAAATGAACACCGAGTATAAAAATCAGGTCTTCGTGATATAACCAAAGCAACACCTGCGACTCCTCAATTTACATTCCAAATCATGTCTTATGTCTCTCCCTTCACCAACCCACAGCAATATATCTTGAAGGTGAGCAAGCTCTCTTCAGAGGGAATCACCATCAACGACGGGGCTGCTCGTAGAGTCCGTGAAGCGGCTGAATTTGCTAGAAAATATTCTTCCAATTTCTCACTAGTGTCAGAGCTCAAGGACTTTTTGGAACAATTCAACAAAGTATGCTCTTTTCGAAATGGACAATCACACGTACCTAGTTATCGCTCATCATAAAATCCATCGCTGGACCAAGGCTCTGCTAGACTCTAGAGACGCTGCGTCGTCCATCTCAGCCTGGTTACAGCGTACGTCACAGACATTTATCGTTTCAGCATACCTGACAAGGACGCTCGGATTCTCGCAGGGTTTGACCAGGTCTTTCCGTCTATGATTTAGTGACAATCTATCTAGGATTTGAAGGAGGACTTGCCTCAGACTCAGAGCGGTGTCAGACGAGCTCGAGCTGCCCTGAACAACTACGCAACCAAGGTCGCAGCTTGAGGAGCCTGACCCGGAGGTTAGAAGCTGCCCTGTCCGCCTGCGGTGAACCAAATATACTGCTGCACGGTACCCGCCTCGCAAGCTCCAGATTGCAAAGCACGAGTGTGAGATGTTTTAGTAACGTGTCGTCGCTGAATGTCATAATACGGAAAAAGAGTTGAGAAACACCGAAGGTGAATTCAGTATTGAGCGAAAGTCCTCCTCCCATCGTCGACTCAGTCCACGTCAAATTTGTTGATCTCTGGATCCGATCGTACTTTGCTTGGTTCAGAAGGTTCTAGTGCACATACACAGCTGCAAGTTGTCAACAAGTATCTAAGGAAGTCCAATGGAAGCATCTAGCTCTGAAGTTTACTTAGACATCGTTTTCGGGCTCAGGGCAGCCTCAGGCTACGGTGATCACGATTGTCTCCATCTCCCCATCAGAGTCCTACCACTTGCCACTGGCCCTGACAAAATCCTCCGCGCGTCATCACCAGCCTCATCATATGTCTCCAAACTATATAAGAAGAGAGCCGTGCACTCTCCCACCTCAGCGAAGCAAGTACTTTCTCGCGAGAGCTCCAAATTTGTCTTTCACTCTCCCATGGGACACGGGAGTCGAGTTAATTGGGTATGCTGTTTGGTTTCTCTTCACGGGTGGCATCTCAATGCGACGGGCATGAAGATCTCACTGATACAGAAAGTTTAGAAGCAGTAAGTGAGTTTTAGCTGTCGACGTCCACGATTGCAACTCTACTTTGAAGACTCTTTCGGTCTGGATGCTAACCTGAACTTCTTGAGGGTGAATGAGCTGCCTGCTTCATGTTGAAATATGTACCAATATCTACGAAAGCCATACCGTCTCCAACAACATCAACAGCGTCTGTGAATCCGTTCATCCGGTACCTTCGAAAGCACCAAGCCTTCTGCTCCAACTCTCTTCTTAGTCTCCACCAAAACCGCAATTATCTCTGTGTTTGCACGTGGAAACCAGTGAGCTGGTGAACGCATTCGGCCATTTCGGCTGGCGCAATAAAATGGAGTAGCAAATTTCATGGGAGCAGGCGTTGCCCTAATGAGCACAAGACGAAGGTGAGGAAAACGGTGTCCGGGGTTGGATCCACCTAGGAGGTCGTCAAGTAGATTCCAGCCACGGCTTCCGGATATAAACCATGACTGGCCGCAATATCTTGAACCGGGATCGGTCCCGCGAAAGGACCAGATGGCGTGCAGTTCGAGCTTGTGAAGACCAGGACATTTCTTGGCCATGTATCGAAAGAAACTTGGGATGAGGCGCGGGCAGCGAGAGTCGGTACGGTTTCTGGGAACACCATGGAGCTCGGTAGTGAGGGCGAGTGTCTGAACGTTATGTAGGATGGGCAGGGTGTCTTTCTCGATAATGTTGCGCACTAGGCTACGTCAGTAACTCGTCCGTAAGTAGTCACAGAAGGAAAATTGGAGACATACGTCTAGCGGACCCGCGATATGAAGCGATCTCCAGATGGCGCAAGGTGGAGGAGGAGAGATAGATCATACGAGTGAGGCTTTCCGCGTGCCAATCAGGTGAGACACCTATCCAGCAACTCAGAGAACTCAAGGAGGCCAATGGCCATCCTGAGCTCGAATCGAGCATTAGCTTGACTAGAGAGTAATTATTCTCTATATTAAGCTCACTCAATTGATACCTCCACTTTGACCCATCACTTTTCGAGAGGGGCTCGGCTGGTGTCCACTCCGAGGATCTGGACAAGGCGGAGGCCGAGATTTGACTGCATTTGAACACCCGGAGTGTTGGGCAGTTCGGATAGGATTGACCCACTAAAGTCCTTCAGTCCGTGCACCTGCAATTCTTTCAAATTGTTAACGGAGATATCTCTGCGGAGAAATGTATACAGGCTGTCAAGGAATGAGGGAGGGATTCGGTGGGCTTGAAGGGCCACAGGACTCCCGGCGACACCATCAAGAAAAAGTGATTCGAGGCGATCCAATTTCGCCAGGATCTTTGGAATGATTGAATAAAATGAGGCCCTCATTTCGCTCAAAGACTCGGAGCCGCGCGCTTGTTCTTCTCTAACGGCTCGGGAGCCATAGATTGCCAGCCGTCGGATGTGCCGTGCGAGATGGGAATGAAGGTCGGAGTTGAGCATATTGAGCGATGTTCTGCCACAGATATGCTCCTGCTTTTACGCCCGGAAGAGTCGATGGTGAGGACCCTGAAGACGTTCCGTCGACATTGAGGGAGGGCTCTGTGGCCCGTGAGGGAGAAACTGAGGAGGGTTTGGAAGGCAAGTGAGTTGGTTGGTTGAGACTCTGCTTCATCTCCGAGTTTTTCGACGATAATTCCCAGCAACTCAATGGGAATGTACATTGTGACGGCTGCGAATGGGCTGTTGGACGGAGAGGAGTGCGAAGTGCCGGTATTGGGGATGGCGCACCCCACACTGGCTAGGGGCATTGATGCCTAACATTGACAAATAAGAGTTGCTTTCACCTCTTGGTCCGTCTCTCCTTGGCTGATTATCAAGTTCGGACCTACAAATGAATGGGTTCGCCTTAAAAACATGTGATGGATATGGCTCAATACATAACGATATTGTGAGCACGCTAACGAGAGGGGTGGGTTTGCTCGATGATCGAAATGTTATATCCCTGTCTGTGTACCAAGGGAGTAGACGAAGGGAAGTTGGTTACCATACATCTGTCACGGTCGATCAGCTACATCACGGTCTGGGTGCTCTCGAGTCTGGTGTATATATCCTGTTGGCCCCAAGATCCTTCCTTATACAGCCGATCAACCTGCAAAGACGTTCCTCAGCATGTCCCTGGTGGCTGGTTGAGCTCTATCATCATTCTTTCCCGGTTTGCTACCCCCATGGACATCGAATACGAAATATACCCGTGGGTTAAATTTAACCACCAGTGTCAAAGCGCTGTACTCGAGCTAAATAATACACCACAGTCAAACCCCTTACGCAATGAGGACGCCAAGCCTCAGACAGCGACAGCATATCCCTGTTGAGGCCTGCTTGTGGGAGCCGTACACTCCTCGATGTCAACAAACTGACACGACGTGCTGGAGACACACTCCTAGTCGAGATTATAGCCAGAATGTTAGAAAGTGGGTATGCATTACCCCCAGCACTATTACCTACGTAGACAAGCACTTGGTATCCCGTGCTACGGTAGGTGCCATTCAGTCAGTTGGAAGCTGTGTTACTTTTCGTTGATGCTATGGTGTTCACCTTTTCTCCATCGCCCCACCATCCTACCACTTGCTGCTGGCCCTGAAGAAAATCTCTCCGCATAACTACCAGCGGTGTCATGTACCTTCAAACTATGTAGGAAGGCCCCCCGCCTCAACAAGGTGAAAGCTTACTCTCGGGAGCTTTGTCTTTCACTATCCCATGAGCTGGATGGCCGCACCGTTGGGTTCCTATTCACTGGTGGCATTTCGATGGGGCCTCGGGGTGAAGATTTCACTGATACAGGAAGACTTGAAGAGGAAGCAAGTGGGTCCTGTCGCTCAACTCCAAGAACTCTTTCAGTCCAGACGGCAGCGTGACTTCTTATGGGTGAATGAGCTGTCTGTTCTATGTTTCGTGTAGAAATATATCACAATATCTACGAGATCCGTACCATCTCCAATAGCATCAACAGCGTGTGTGATTCCGTTCACCCGGTACGTACCAAAGCTTCAGGCCTTCTGCTCCAACTCTCCTCTTCGTCTTCACCAAAACCGCGACTATCTCCTCGTTTGAGCGTGAGAACCAGCCATGCCAACGCGTTTCGTAAATTCGCTTGGCTGAACAAGACGGAGTAGCGAATTTCACGGGAGCAGGCGTTGCCCTAACGAACACAGAACGAAGGTGGGGCAAACGGGGTCCGGACTTAGATTCACCCAGGAGGTCGTCGAGTAGACGCCAGCCACGACTTCTGGATATAAACCATGATCGGTCAGAATATCTTGAACCAGGATCTGTGCGTCGAAAGGACCAGATAGCGTGCAGTCCGAGTTTGTGCAGACCAGGACATTTCTTGACCATATATGCGAAGAAAATTGGAATGAGGGTCGGGCAGCGAGATTTGGTGCGGTTTCTCTCGCGAAGCTCAATAGTGAGGGCGAGTGTTTGAACGTTGGGTAGGATGGGCAAGGTGTCTCTGTCGATAATGTTGCGCACTAGGCTACGTCAGTAATTCGCCCGTAAATAGTTACAAAAGGGAAACTGGAAACGTACATCGAGCCGATCCGCGATATGAAGCGATCTCCAGATGGCGCAAGGCGGAGGAAGAGAGATAGAGCATACGAACGAGGCTTTCCGCTTGCCAACCAGGTGAGACACCTATCCAGCAACTCAGAGCACTCAAGGAGGCCACCGACCATCCTGAGCTTGAGTCGAGCATTAGCTCGATTAAAGAGTAGTTACTCTCTATATCAAGCTCAAGCTCACTCAATTGATACCTCCACTTTGATCCATCACTTTCTGAGAGGGGCTCGTCTGGTTTCGAATCCGAGGATCTGGACAAGGCGGAGGTCGAGATTTGACTGCATTTGAGCACCTTGAGTGTTGGGGGAAGCTCGGATAGGATTGACCCACTAAAGCCCTTCAATCCGTGAACCTGAAGTTCTTTCAAATTGTTAACGGAGGCATCTCTTCGGAGAAATGCGTATAGGCTGTCAAGGAATGAGGGAGGGATTTGGTGAATTTGAAAGTCTATTGGTCTCCCGGCGACACCATCAAGAGAAAATGATTCGAGGCGGTCCAGTTTCGCAAGGATTTTCGGAATGATGGAATAAAATGAGGCCCTCATTTCGCTCAAAGACTCGGAGCCGCGCGCTTGTTCTTCTCTAACGGCTCGGGAGCCATAGATTGCCAGCCGTCGGATGTGCCGTGCGAGATGAGAATGAGAGTCGGAGTTGAGCATATTGAGTGATGCTTTCAAGTGTTCTGCCACAGATGTGCTTCTTTTCTTACTCCCGGAAGAGTCAATGGTGAGGACCCTGAAGATGTTCCGCCGACATTGAGGGAGGGTTCTGTGGCCAGTGAGGGAGAAACTGAGGAGGGTTTAGAAGGCAAGTGAGTTGGTTGGTTGAGACTCTGCTTCATCTCCGAGGGTTTCGATGATGATTCCCAGCAACTCAACAGGAATATACATCTTGTTGGTTGCAGATGGGGCCGTTGGAGGGAGAGGTGCGATGTGTCGGGATTGGGATAGCGCGTCCTGACTTTCTAGGGGCATTGATGGCTAACATTGACAAACACGAGTCGCCCAGGCTTGTAGTTGCAGTTCTCACTCAGTTTGTCTGTCCTAGTGATTCTATCGCTGTATCAAGTTCGGGCCTACAAATGAATGGGTTTACCCTAGAAATATGTGATATATATCGCTCAATAATGATACCGTGTGCGCGCTAACGAGAGGGGTGGGTTTGCTCGATCGAAATGTCATATCGTTATCTGTATACACCAAGGGAGTAGACCAAGGGAGGTTCGTTACCATGCGTTTGTCACGGTCAATCGGTTATATAACGGTGTGGGTGCTCTCTAGATCCCTATATATATTCTATTAGTTCCAAAATCCTCCACCACATAGCCAGTCTCTTCCATTTGACGTCAACCCATTCGTGCTGGCCATTATCTTCCACTAGCCTCAAGCACTATCAATCTTTCTATATAAATAAATCTTATCAACATGCTCCTAGTGACCTCTATCATCATTCTTCCTCTGTTTGCTGGCCCCATGGCTGTCGCATCCGAGATAGAGTCGTGAGTTAAACTTTACCTTGTTTGTGTTCAAGCGTTGTATTCAAACTATCTCACAGTAGAGCCCCTTACGCAATGCGGACGCCAACCCTCAGACAGCGAGAGCATGCTCCTGTTGACCTCTGCTTGTTGGAGCCATACACTCTTGTTGATGTCAACAAATTGACACGACGTGCTGAAGACACACTTCTAGTCGAAATTCTAGCCAGAATGCTAGAAAGCGAGTATGCATCACCTCCCAGCGCTATCATCTACGTGGACAAGCGAGCTCGGTCTCCTGCGCTACGGTAGGTGCCACTCAGTCGGTTGGAAGTTGCGGTACTTTTCGTTGATACTAATGGTTGATCCAAGGTATAGCGGAGCAGCCACAGGGCAAACTGCCGAACAGTTTGCTAAAAGTGCTCCTCCCATTTGACATTTGAATTTCACTTATAGAATGCTTCTGGTTTTAGAAAGCACCCTTAATTCGACGAAATTTGGCTCTACAAGTAAACGCGGGTGTATGTGCATTCTGTTGAGTTTTGAAGTCTCCGAAGATGACCGCATCATTTCAACAAGCCGATGGGGCGAGGAAACGAGTGCATGAGATCCTGAGTTGAGATGTATCCCCAGGCCTGATAAGAGTTTGTGTTCAAGTTGTGTGGTTGCTGATCTAGTTTGTTGTCTCCAGTGATTGTGAACCTAAACAAACACTGAGCACGATGTCAGCACTTTTGACATTCGCAACTCTCATAACGACCGCTTCAAATTCGATCAGGAATTCACAACGAGCGTGGTTGGAAAGACATGGGCGTGTCTTCGCGTTTCTGCTTGTTGATGAAGAGTATACTGCGAGTCCGTCAATTCTGTTCTTTAGATAAGTTCGAATAAACTGTGTTTGAATGCTCTTCCACAATACGCTCAAGGTTCCTCGATCAGTATAAACCTGGTCTCGATGTGTCGGTTTCTCCTGCGCTTTCCCCGGACATACTCTTCTGCCTGAGCTAGCTTATCCACTATGCCCTGCGTCGTCTTGCTCCTCCCGCTGCTCTCCTTAAGCATATTGCTGGCGATACCGCTAATCGTGGCAAGAGCTTACCTTCGAGTGGGACCAATGCCATCAGCAACCGGCAGTACATACTCCAAGTTCCCGCTGACTACGACCCCCACAAGGAGTACAAACTCTGGCTGTGCGGCAGCATGAACGATTCACTCCACGCGACTACGGCCTCCACAACCTAGCCGAAGAAACTGCAATCTTCCTTGTCCAAAGCGATATCGACAAAGATTGAGCCAGTTTTGACCGCGACCTGAACTTCGTCGATTAGATCCTGACAGAGGTGCGGGAACGAGAAGCAGATCTTCGCAACTAGTTTCAGTTACGGTGGTAGAATCTCGTATTCGATTGCTTGCCCTAGGCCTCGCCCCATTACGCACGGCGATCGTCTCCGCCTGCTCCTTTCCGATTCTGAAAGAATTCCTCCTAGCCGCGTCCGTGACTGTAGCCAGTTGCAATGGTAGCGAGAACAGGGCCGTATTCCCTACCTTGGTATCGGCATCCCGTTCTCAACGCCAGCCAAGGTGAGGTTGGCGGGAACTGCCAGGCAGGAATTTCTCGCGCGCGCGACTGGCACTTCAAAGACTTCGATCATCCGCCGGCATCGGGAAGTCGATGTGAGTGTACATCTGCGTTATCTTGGAAGATAACCACACCTTAGAACCTGGAAACCCCATGCATTCATGTGAGGTTGGCGAGAACTG